>JAOPSE010000012.1:30375510-30665438 GCA_029449295.1 Zea luxurians | reverse complement strand
GTCAACCATCTCTACCTTCACCGAATCCTCAAGAAGACATCCTATGAACTCCTAACCGGTAAAAAGCCCAATGTTTCATATTTTAGAGTCTTTGGTAGCAAATGTTTTATTCTTGTTAAAAGAGGTAGAAAATCTAAATTTGCTCCTAAGGCTGTAGAAGGCTTTTTACTTGGTTATGACTCAAACACAAGGGCATATAGAGTCTTTAACAAGTCCACTGGACTAGTTGAGGTTTCTTGTGACATTGTGTTTGATGAGACTAATGGCTCTCAAGTAGAGCAAGTTGATCTTGATGAGCTAGATGATGAAGAGGCTCTGTGCGTCGCGCTAAGGATCATGTCCATTAGGGATGTGTGTCCTAAGGAGTCCGAAGAGCCTCCACAAGCACAAGATCAACCTTCATCTTCCATGCAAGCATCTCCATCAACCCAAGATGAGGATCAAGCTCAAGATGATGATAATGAGGATCAAGAAGATGAGCCACCTCAAGAGGAGGGAAATGATCAAGGGGGAGATGCCAATGATCAAGACAAGGAAGATGATCAGGGTCCAAGACCGCCACATCCAAGAGTCCACCAAGCAATACAATGAGATCACCCCGTGAACTCCATCCTTGGCGATATTCATAAGGGGGTAACCACTCTATCTCGTGTTGCTCATTTTTGTGAACATTACTCCTTTGTGTCTTCTATTGAGCCATACAGGGTGGAAGACGCATTAAGGGATTCGGATTGGGTGTTGGCAATGCAAGAGGAACTCAACAACTTCATGAGAAATGAGGTATGGCATTTAGTTCCACGTCCTAACCAAAATGTTGTAGGAACCAAGTGGGTTTTCCGCAACAAGCAAGATGAGCATGGTGTGGTGACAAGGAACAAAGCCCGACTTGTGGCCAAGGGCTATTCACAGGTCGAAGGTTTGGATTTCAGTGAAACCTATGCACCCGTAGCTAGGCTTGAATCAATTCGTATATTACTTGCCTATGCTACTTACCATGGCTTTAAGCTCTATCAAATGGACGTGAAAAGTGCCTTCCTGAATGGACCAATCAAGGAAGAAGTCTATGTTGAGCAACCTCCTGGCTTTGAAGATAGTGAGTACCCTAATCATGTTTATAAACTCTCTAAGGCGCTTTATGGGCTCAAGCAAGCCCCAAGAGCATGGTATGAATGCCTAAGAGATTTCCTTATCGCTAATGGCTTCAAAGTCGAAAAAGCCGATCCTACTCTCTTTACTAAAACAATTGCAAATGTTTTGTTTGTATGCCAAATTTATGTTGATGATATCATATTTGGCCCACTAACAAATCCACTTGTGAAGAGTTTAGTAGGATCATGATTCAAAAGTTCGAGATGTCTATGATGGGGGAGTTGAAGTATTTCTTAGGATTTCAAGTGAAGCGACTCCAAGAGGGCACCTTCATCAGCCAAACTAAGTACATTCAAGACATACTCACCAAGTTTGGAATGAATGATGCCAAGCCCATCAAGACACCCATGGGAACCAATGGGCATCTCGACCTCAACACGGGAGGTAAATCTGTAGATCAAAAGGTATACCGGTCGTTGATAGGATCTTTACTCTATTTATGTGCATCTCGGCCGGATTTATGCTTTCCGTATGCATGTGTGCAAGATTCCAAGCCGATCCTAAGGAAGTTCACCTTAGGGCCGTGAAACGAATCTTGAGATATTTAGTTCATACACCTAAGTTTGGTCTTTGGTACCCCAAGGGATCCACTTTTGATTTAATAGGTTATTCAGATGCTGATTGGGCAGGGTGTAAAATTGATAGAAAGAGCACATCAGGGACTTGTCAGTTCTTGGGAAGATCCCTGGTGTCTTGGGCTTCAAAGAAACAAAATTCTGTAGCTCTTTCTACCGCCGAAGCCGAGTACATTGCCGCAGGCCATTGTTGCGCGCAATTGCTTTGGATGAGGCAAACTCTTAGGGACTATGGTTAATTAACCAAAGTTCCTCTCCTATGTGATAATGAGAGTGCAATCCGCATGGCGGATAATCCCGTTGAGCACAGCCGCACTAAGCACATAGTCATTCAGTATCACTTTTTGAGGGATCACCAACAAATGGGGGATATCGAGATTGCATATGTTAGCACCAAAGAGCAATTAGCCGATATCCCAAACCATTAGATGAGAAAACCTTTACCAAACTTAGGCATGAGCTCAACATTCTTGATTCTAGGAATTTTGATTTATACTTTGCACACAGCTCATTTATATACCTTTGATCACCTCTCTTTCATGTGCTATGACTAATGTGGTTTTCAAGTGTATTTCATGCTAAGTCATAGATTGAAAGGGAAATGCCGTCCTCGGTGAAGACAAGGCTTCCACTCCACTCCATCGTATTATTTACTCTTCGCCGTCACTCCACCTCGCTCTCCAACCTTGGTATAATTCTTCACTCATATATTGTTTGCCAAAGGGGGAGAGAATTTGAAAAGGGCTCTAAAGACTCTGTTTTGGCGATTAATGCCAAAGGGGGAGAGAGTATTAGCCCAAAGCAAAAGGACCGCACCACCACGCCAACTTCAATTTTTGGAAAGTTGTTTTCAATTGGTATTTTCAAATTAATATTCCTCAAAGAAATTATATCTCAATTGGTATATTTCAAAGAAGAGTTTTTCAAAAAAATTGGTATCTAAATATTTGATCTTCTTTCAATTTGTAAAACCCTCTTGAACACTAAGAGGAGAATTTCATTAAGGGGGAGTTTTGTTTAGTCAAAGGAAAAGCATATGAAACAGGGGGAGAAAATTTCAAATCTAAAAATGCTTCTCGAAATCTTATTTATATACCTTTGACTATTTGCAAAAATACTTTGAAAAAGAATTTCCAAACATTTGCAAAACAAAACAAGTGGTGCAAGCGTGGTTCAAAATGTTAAAATGAAGAAAGCAATCCATGCATATCTTATAAAATGTAAATTGGTTTAATTCCAAACAACCTTTGCACTTACCTTATGCAAACTAGTTCAATTCTGCACTTATATATTTGCTTTGGTTTGTGTTGGCATCAATCACCAAAAAGGGGGAGATTGAAAGGGAAATAGGGTCAAACCTTTTCCTAAATGATTTTGGTGGTTGAATTGCCCAACACAAATAATTGGACTAACTAGTTTGCTCTAGATTATAAGTTCTACAGGTGCCAAAGGTTCAACACAAACCAATAAAAAGTCCAAGAAAGGGTTCAAATAGAAAGGAGCAAAACCAACCGAAGGCTGCCCTGGTCTGGAGCACCGGACTGTCCGGTGTGCCACCAGACAGTGTCCGGTGCACCAGGGAGATCAACTCCGAACTCGCCACCTTCGGGTTTCTGGAAATGCCACTCTGCTATAATTCACCGGACTGTCCGAGCACCGTACTGTCCGGTGTGCCAGCGGAGTAACGCTACAGTGCCAACGATCGACTACAAAAATGTACAGTAACATTGAACAGTGCGGACTGCGCGCGCAGAAGTCAGAGCAAGCGCCAGAAGGCGCACCGGACAGTGAACAGTGACCGTCGGTGCACCACCAGACTGTCCGGTGGCCCCACTTGTCAGAGCTCCAACGGTCGAACCCTAACGGTTGGGTGACGTGGCTGGCGCACCTGATAGTGTCCGGTGGCGCACCAGACTGTCCGGTGCGCCCGTCGACAGACAGCCTCCCAACGACCACTTTTGTGGTTGGGGCTATAAATACCCCCCAACCACCACACTTCAAGGCATCCAAGTTTTCAGCCAACACATTCAATACAAGAGCTAGTGCATTCAATACAAGACACAATTAGATTGAATCAAAGCCTCTCCAAGTCCCAATTCTACTCAAAGCAATTAGTGACTAGAAGAGAGTTTTGCCCGTGTTCTTTAAGCTCTTGTGCTTGGATCACTTTTTCTTCTTCCCATTCTTGTTCCCAAGACATTTTTAATCAAAGCAAGAGACACTAATTGTGTGGTGGTCCTTGTGGGGACTAAGTGTCCCATTTGATTGAGAAGAAAAGCTCACTCGGTCTAGGTGACCGTTTGAGAGAGGGAAAGGGTTGAAAGAGACCCGGTGTCTTTGTGACCACCTCAACGGGGAGTAGGTTTGCAAGAACCGAACCTCGGTAAAACAAATCATTGTGTCATTCGCCTTATTCGCTTGTGATTTGTTTTCGCCCTCTCTTTTGGACTCGATTATATTTCTAACGCTAACCCCGGCTTGTAGTTGTGCTTAACGTTTATAAATTTCAGATTTGCCTATTCACCCCCCTTTAGGCGACTTTCAGTAGCCTTTACAACGACACCCCTGGTGCATAGCTGCTCGTTAGGTTTCGCCAGTCGTACAAATGCAGTACACCTCCCCAAGGTGGGTGACTAACAAAATCAAATCAAATGAACCTCTGCACCCCCCTTGGCAGAGCGAGCACTACGCCCCGGCCCCCATTGACGGCCCTCCGACAAAGCCAACTATACCCCCAGGTTCATCTAATTAATCAGCTAAGGGCGTCCCATTCCACCCTCATGGCTGCACTGTTATCCCGGGTGGTCACTCCAAACAGGTCCTTACGAGAGGTACTCAGGAAAATGGCCTGAGCCCCCTAGAATATCACAATATCATCATCGGGATAACATCATCGTATCATAAATAATCACATCATGTTCATTGATTAAGTTAAAGCAATAGCATAAAGCTAACCATGATAACCCAAAAGGTAAACAAGGATAAGATAAATAAAGACTAGTCAATCCTTGGGTTTAAATAATGTAATGCAGGACAGTGAATTAAAAATGAATGGGACATAATGGGTCAGAGGACACTTGCCTTCACCAAACAGATGCTCAGGGTTTTCAACTCTGTAGAACTCGAAGAACCTGACCACTTGGTCGCCGAAGCTTGATCGTCGATTCATTGAAGATTGGAGATAGATCACACTCTAATCGCAACGCGAAGCGAAGACAAACAGACACAAGCAAGCAAACACATATATGCATAACAACATTACACCATACAAATACAAACATAATAAAACATGCAAAACGAAATAGAGCGCGTTACTACAGTCACGCGAGGAAAAAGAAACGTGACGGTCGAGGCTATGGTCGAGAAGTTATCGTGCTACACTAAATGAGTATTAATCATACATTTAGTTTGATCTAATTATATTAATCAATATTTATTTAAAATGAAACAAGCTATCGCATATTTTTAATTAGCTGACCACACTAACAATTCTTAGTTAAATAAGTAATTTAAATAACATTAGCGACTCTAAGCGGGACGAATTAGTGGAGCGAGACGAAATACTTAACGCATGAAACAACACGACCGCACGCGACCTAGCGCGCGCACCACGCGTGGCAAGCGCAGACAACATGACGACGGCGAACCCAACACGACAACGTGCAAACGACACGTGGACACGCGCGATATAGCACGCTGACGACACACGAAATAGTGCGCGCGACTAGCGCGAACGAGAACCCACCACGTGCGGAACACACGCGCGAGAGGTGAGAAAACTAAATAGGTGACACGTTTTATACTAAACAAATGTGAAAGTGCATTCATCCCTTTTGTCAGTTTTGGTGATTTGGATAACAACATTTTAAAAATCTAACGAGTTTGCTAAGTGTTGAACAGGAAATTCAGTATGATGAACATACTTGAATAGTGTATAATGATCAGTGAACAAAGGTTCAACATGAGGGTTAAATAACCAATGAGACAATGCAAATGGATATAATATGATCTCTATATTGGTTTGAATATATGGACAAGACCTGAGAAATCACTACATACATATGATCAGAATAGAGGATGAAGTGATTAAGAGGATTGGTCAAGCCAAAGTGAATAAGATATGAGGAATCGTGAATTGGCTTGACCATATTACTATCAGTCTATATATGCTTCTATGAGAATCAAACTAGAGCTTGATTAATCTTAACAGTTATATCTAGAAGACATTCAAGCAAGGTTCACAATATTGAAGAAATATTCTCTCAAAGGATGTTTCAATATGATGTGACTCAAGAATGGCTTGATAGGGTGAAGATAGCAAGGAAAGGGCTTCGAGGAACTAAGCGAAGGTGAAGGCCAGCGACGGCTTGTGGACCGAGGTACCATGGCTAAGGTGAAGAAGAGAGTACTTGCACTAAGTCGATGAACTAATCAGCTATGAAGAGTTATAACATGTTGATGCATGAGGGTGACTTGAAGCCATGATTTGAACTCATATATGGTGATATGGTACAAGTCACAGGGTTTGATTTGTGTTTGCTTCAAAAGCTGATGCAAAGATGTTTTCTATCCTTATGAAGCAACGCCATGGAGAAATCACACATGAGACACCAATGACTCAAGGAGTTTACTTAATTAATTTTATTTAATTTGAGTATAGGAATCGATGTACTATAAAGGGGGATGCAAAAAGAAGGTTGGTGTTTGCCAAAGCTCAAACCTCTATATTCAAAAGCTATTTTTGAAAAACAAAAATCTCTTTAACATTCTATGGTAGACCATGGTTAGGTTTGAGAAACCAAGAGTGTTCTTGTTGAAAAGCAGCTGAACTTCTTCAACTGCAGCTGAGCTTTTCAGCTGAGCTGAACTTCAGCTGAGTTGAGCTTCTTCAGCTGCAGCTGAGCTGAACTTCAGCTGAGTTGAGCTTCTTCAGCTGCAGCTGAGCTTTTCAGCTGAGCTGAACTTCAGCTGAGTTGAGCTTCTTCAGCTGCAGCTGAGCTGAACTTCAGCTGTGTTGAACTTTCTCAACTCCAGCTGAACTTCAACTTCAACTGGGGTCCAGGCGGGTTCAACCGGGGTCTAGGGCAAGTTCAACCGGGGTCTAGAGAGGTTCAACCGGGGTCCAGGGAAAGTTTAGCCGGGTTTTTTCCCTGGACCTCACTGGTCAAACCGGTTGAACCGGTCCTAGGGGAGGTTCAACCGGTGTCAGGGTCACCTGACCGGTCTGACCTCCTGACTGGCAGACTGACTGCCAGTCTGAACCCCAGGCGGTTGAACCGGCCCTAGGGGCGGTTCAACCGGTGTCAGGACCTGTTTTTGCAGTCTAACCTGCAGTCTGCCAGTCTGATTGGCAGACTGACTATCGGCCTGCCCCAGGCGGTTGAACTGGTCTTAGGGGCAGTTCAACCAGTCTTGGTCAACTTGACCAGTTTGCAGGTCAGTCTGCGCGTCAGTCTGCCAGTCAGACTGGCAGACAGGCTGCCAGGCCTACCAGGGGCGGTTCAACCGGTCTCAGGCAAAAAAATCTGCCCAACGCTAGTTTTGAGCTCCACCTATATATATCCCTCCTACCTCTCTCCCCACAGAAAAGAGCACGACCCAACTCCATTTCTAACTTGAAGAACACCACCCACTCTCTCTCACACATCTCTTGCCTCTCCCATTTCAAATCTTTGCAGAGAAATCTTTGAGTGAGCTTGAGAGCTGCGGTTTTTGTGCTTCATCTCTATATCTCTCTCGCTCTTCTTCATTCGAGCTTTGTTACTACATCGAGTTCTTTGTGGATTCATTACTCTTGGAGCTTCTAGCTCCTAGACGACTAGGTGTCTCTTGTGAGTCTCCAAATCTTGTGGAAGACCACAAGAAAGTTTGTATTACCCGCTCGTTTGAGCAAGATTAGTGTGTGAGCTTGACCTTTGTGGTCGGCAAAGGGAGGATTAGGGTTGAAAGAGACCCGGCTCTTTGTGGGCGCCTCAACGAGGAAGTAGGGCACCTTGGTTGTGTGACCGAACCTCGGGATAAATCTTGTGTCTCTTGTGTTCTTGTTCATTGTGCTTATTCATGTTCTTCGTTCTCTCACCATTCCGTGAAAGATTTGTTTATATCTTTTTGGTGTGTGGATTTTGAGAAGTGCCCTTCTCAGATCTAATACTTTGAACCCTGTGGATCATTTAGAATATCTCATTTCCAAAGTTAACTGGGTGAATTTCGAGATCAATTCAGTTTTACCCAGTTTGCTTCTAGTTTTTGTTGAAAAAGTTTTAACTTGCCTATTCACCCCCCCCCCTCTAGGCAACTTTCAATTGGTATTAGAGCCTAATCCTCGTTCTAACGCTTAATCGCGTGAGGAAAAGATCATGTCAGGGGGACTAAGAAACGAAAGTGCTTCTAAGCTTGAAAAAGTTGAGATTGTCTCGACTTCATCTTTTGGTGCAGATGTTGATCCTTGGGCAATAGATCTTGCCATGAAATCGCCGAAAGGATGTTCCTCAAATGAAGGAAGATGAGGCGAAGAACAAAATTGAAGAAGAAAATGGTCGATGGAGACCAAACGACGAATCCACCTCTTCACAAGGTTCATCTTTCAAATCCACTTCTCATATGTGCTTTATTGTAATGGGAGTGACAGTGAAAGCGAAAGTGAGGATGAGGAGCAAGAAAGTGATAGTGAAGATGAGGATGATCTTTAACAATTCTTCGCTCAGCTAAGCAAGAAACATCGGATGAGCTTGCTCAAACTCATGAAAAGAGCGGAAGAACAAAAAGAAATGCTTCATAAGCAAGAAGACTTCCTCATTAGAAAAATCGAAGACTTAGAGAAGTTGACCAAAGATCATGAGAAGCTGAAGTGCTCTCATGATGATTTGGTCCAAAGGTATGAAGACATTTCAATTGAGCAAATTAAAGTTGTTAATCATTCATCATATATTGCTCAATTAGAAAATAAAAATGCTATGTTCAAGAACACGATAGAAAGGCTAAATATTGAAAATCTAGCTTTGCAAGAAAAACATGATATGCTTGTGTGCTCTCATAATAAATTTATGGATTCACATATCATGTTAGAAATGTCTCATGAGGTTGTGTTAACTAATTTGAAATCATACCAACCTCACTTATGCACATGTACTCAAACAGAAACTATATTATCATGTACTAACAAATGTTGCTCTCAAGAAAGCCAATCTTCCATTGAGCTAAAACTTTCAGGAACAAGTAATGTTTCCTATGCAAAAGAAAACAATGAGCTCAAGTAAGAAAATGAGAGGCTAAAAAGGAGCTTGATTCAATTGAAGGGAAAGTGTCATGCTCAACCTTCTCAAGATAACCGTGATAATATGGTGAAAAGCTTGAGAAGGGGACAACGGTAGCATGCACAAAACCCCTTCAAAAGAATATCAAGCTTTCCAAGAAGGACATAAGCAAACATCAAGAGAAGAAAGCCAAAGCTCATGACAAGTGCCTCAACCACGCCTCCACTTGCTCCACACAAGGTAACAAACAAGTCACTCTTCCAAATAAGAGAAGATGCGCTAGAAAGTGTTATCAATGTCATGAGAAGGGACATGAGATTAAGTCATGTCCCTACACAAAGGATAGTGGCTTAACTTTAGAAAGAAAGAGGCTCACTAACCATGTAGCAAACAAGAAGCAAGGCAAGAAGGAGTCTTGCAAAATTAAAAATCAGATTTGCTACACTTGCCAAAGAAAGGGACACCTATGCAAGGATTGTCCCATGAGTGAGTATCCTAAGCCTACCATGTCAATTCATTCATATTCACTTTGGAGACCCAAAAATGACACTTGTGCTAGAAAGGTAAGTAGTTCACCTAAAACTAGCACAAAGGCCATTTGGATGCCTAAGTATTTATTAGCTAACCTTGGTGGACCCATCCAAAAATGGGTACCAAAATGTACTTAATAAGTTTTGCAGGTACCCAGAGATGATATGAAGCTTTGGGGTGCTTGAGCGGTTTAACTCAATTCTTATCTCAAGTTATCAATCTTACATTGTCTATCCTTTAAGATTGACCCAAAGATGAATTGAGTTGTTATATCACTAACTTCATATTCATCTCTAGCAAGAACTTGTGTTGTAGGGAATAAGGATTAACCTTTGTGGGAATCAAGCAAAAGGCCAACCAAGTGATATCCAAAGGATGGTAACAATTAATTCTTAAGTGCAATTGCTTTTAGTTGATATATTCCTTTATGTCTTTTGTAGCCACATAGGAAAAATGAAGCACTTGAGAATGAACTTAAAAGATTTTACCTTTCTTTGGAAAGGATCTAATTATATGGTAGATTGCAAGTTCATATTTTTATATTGTGACAATCTACATGCTTTAAATTGATTGTATGTATCTTGTGGCATATTTCAAGTTAATCATCATATTATTGCCATGACCTAGACATAAGAGTATTATCCCATGTTCTTAAATGAAAAGAGTGCTAAGTAAGAAATTCAAATTCTTAAAGCACTTACCAAAAGGGAAGTCTCTATATGACTAGAGTTGTGAGACTAATGTTTCTATCCAAGTGTTTATGTAGTCTCACAACATGAGAATGTGTTTCCCAAATGGAGTGTGCCATTCAACATTCAAAGAAGATCGAACCAATACTATGTGATGTATTCATTCTTGTTTAAATTGGTTTTGAGTCTTCTACATTAATCACGCACCATGCTATGAATTAAAGTTGCCTGTAAACTTAATTAAATAATCATGCTACTTTCATTTTTTACAATTGATGTTATGCATGATGCTTGTAAGGGTAATTTAGTTCATATCATGAGGTTTCCTTGTTTTAGTAACCTTCTTGTCATTCATATACTAGAGGTTGCTAAATAGGAAACTATTGCTTGTGTTACTAATACAATCTCTTTTAAGATATTTCATGGAAATTCATAAGTAGAGATTGTGCTCTTTCAATGGTAAAATCACAAGCTTTAAAGGTTAATCTTCACCTAAAAGAAAGATTAGGGATGCTCAAGGCAAAGGTATGGAATAAATTGCTTCAATTGGTAGTTGATCAATAGTAGTTCCCTCCAAGTGGCATTCTTTCAATTGGTAATAATATATTCTATGGAAAGGAATGTCAATATGAAAGTTAAATTCCTTTTGGCTTAAATTTGTAAATTGGTGCATATTATTAATTCACTCATCCATGTGCATTAATTTAAAAGGAATTTAATTTATGCTTGTATGCCCATAAATGATGATTTGCTTGCCATTCATATATAGATATCATCATTCATTAAATATTCCTTGTACTACTAATACCTCTTTTCAAAGTGTTTTATCGACTAGTTTTTTTAAAAGGAAAAGAGAACAAAGAAGGAAGTCTCCAAATGATGAAAAGAAGAATAATAAGGTGACACCACCACAGATAGTAAGATCTGTCAAATTGGTATAAAAATGGTACATTCTATATGGTGGTAAGTATTCTTAGGCATAAGTTAATTCATTGCAAATTTGTCATTCCTTGACCATGCTATGTAATGTACTCCTCATGAGACTCTTAACTGAATTGAAAGTGCATGTGGTAAGTCATTCAAATACTTGATGCACATATCTAGTGGGAGAACATTATATATCTTGTGTCATAGAGAATAAGTTTCACTTGAGTAAGCTATACTAAGACAATCCAAAATGGTAAATTTGTATCTCATTCATATGGATTGTAATCTTTGTTTCTAAATAGCTACTCCTGATGCAGTTTAAAATTCCCTTATCGTTAATTCTAAAAGTGCATAAGAATATTTTTGTTAATATTCATCACATACATATGCACTACATGGATATGATTTTAAACTGTAAAAGGTACAATTAGTGATCCATACTCTCTAAAATTTGGAAACCCACATTTTGATATCTTAGAAATCTACTTCAATCGATATCCTATGCTTCACATTGAATTGGATCACTAAGTTGTAAATTCCATGCATAACTTGTCTTTATGATATGAATGCTTGTGCGACTAACCTTGATAAGCTAGGTGCACCCAAAGTCAAGGTAGGTTCATCATCAAGAAGGCAACAAAACAATGTATTAATAAAAGGAGAAAAGGCTCCTATTCTTAACTCTAGTTTTTATCTATGTGATTATATATTGACTTGAAACCATGTAAGATGGTTGTCAAGTATATGTGGGTGCCTACACAAAGAGAAAGTCCACAATAAGGATTGTGTGGGTACTCAAGGCTCTTACTACTAATCTCAAAGGACCCAATTCAAATTGGGTACCAAGATATGAAGCTTAAACTTGTTTTGTAGGATCTCTCCTTCAATGGATCAAGTTGGTGCTCGATAATGAATGTATAAATCATCTTTGGAGATAGTAGCTAGGGTGGTAACAACTGAATCTCAAGTGCATATTATTTTCAAATCTTATCTTATTTGTGACTTGTGTAGCCACTAAGGAAAAGAAGCACTTGAGGATATACATCAGTTGTTGATTATGAAATAAAGGTATAATTGGAAGATGAATGAATATTATCATATGGTGAACAATCCAAAATTATGTGACATATTCTCTATCTAGTTAATTTGGATTTGTTTCTTCTATATTAGACACTCACCATAATATGGATTAAATCAGCCTTTAGACTTCATTGAATAACCATGCATATTATCCATGTCATTCAAAATATATTGTCCATGAGGGCTCAAGGGAAATTTAGTCCATATTATGAGGTTTCTCTATTTTAGCAACTCGCTTGCCTTCCACATATAAAGGGTTGCTAAACAAGAAACTAGTGCTTGTGCTACAAATGTCATCTCTTGTGTTGAGTTTATCCATAGAAAATCTATGTTAAGAGATGGTACTTGTTTTAAATTGGATAAATCACAAGCTTAAAGGATACTATTCAACTAAAGTAAGATGAAGTTGATAAGAGGCCAATGTATGAAAACTTCCTCTCCTTCAGTTGTTTTAGTATTCTATCCTTAGTGGGATGTACCATAGTATAGGTTAAATTCTTTGCAATATAAAATGTTCAATAGTGCATATAACTTTGACATCAACTATATGTGTGTACTAATTTAAAGGAATTTAGTCTATCCTTTTGGGTTTCAATAATGATGATTCATTTGCCATGCACATATAAGGATCATCATTTGTGAAACTCTCTCTTGTGTTTTTAATGCTCTCTTTTCTAAGTGTTTCAATAATGGTCCTTCCAAGTTCTTTGAAGATGGATTTAGAATCTACAAATATAAGAGTCTTGGTTCTTTCAATCATTGAGTTTCAATTAACCTCATATCAAGTATGATCGAATCAAGAAAAGATGAATGAAGTTCAAGATCACTTGGTTGGATGAAATCATAATGAGAAAAGAAATCACAGTGAATCAAGAAGGAAGTTGAACTATCCTGTCAACCAAATGATGAAGATGTAGTGACTTATTTATATGATATCCTTCATTATGAGGTTTGAGGTTTATATCAGCATGCTTTACCTTTCAGGAATTCAATTGATATACTTTCAGTCCTTAAACATTCAATTGGTATAATTTTCATCATCTATGTAAAGCATGTTATGTTAAACCAAGATATAGTGCAAACATCTCCTTTAACCTCGTATTGTTGATATGCATAAGTGTACTTTGTGTACTCTTGTATGCACAAATTGAGGGAGAGTTTAGCCTATATCTTGTGAGACTAATGATTTCTTTCAAGTTCATGTTATGTAGTCCACATCTTGGAGAACATCAAATGAGGATGAGTGGTTCCATAGAAATGAAAATGAGTTTCTCTTGAACCTATCAAGAAAATGAGTTTCTCTTGATCTTTTTGAAGAGGATAAGTTTCTCTTTGAAATGTCAAGCCTGTCAAAAGCTAAGATGGAAATTCATGTTTATAATGGAGACCATGTGGCATAGAACAAAGGTGTGTCACTCCATGAACTATTGTATTACATTTGTGTATCTAGGCTCTTACATGCTAGTGTGTGCATGTATATGCAATATCTTAAGTCACATCACAAGGTTGCACTTGTGGTGATGATTAAAGAATCTCTAGATATTTGATTAATACCTCTTGTGGTGATATCATAAGTTAGTCTTAAGTCATCTTAGTGAGGTATGAGTTAAACATGCTAACTTCTCAAGAATCTTGGCTTAAAATATTGCATATCATGTCTATTAGTATACCTTTTTGATTATGAGTAATTCCTTAAATTGGTACAATTTCACATTTTCATACTTTATTTTTTACCAAGGTTCAAATTGTAGAACTTAATCCCCTGGCCTCACAAGTCCAAGTGCATAAGCTAAACAAGTATCCATCACTTGTATGCACACATTTAGGGGGAGAATGGTCTATAATTTGAATCTTTGAGACTAACTTCGTTTTCAAGTCTATTATGTGTGTAGTCTCAAATTAGAAAGGAACCTTCGGGCAAAGACAATCGCTTCCACTACAAATTTGATGGGTATCAAAGATTCTTTGCTCCAATAAATGTATCTTTTATACATTTCATAGGAGAATGAGTTTCTCTTTTATATGCTACTCCAACATCATCTAAAATTGGTAAACATGTACCACATCCTTTTGGATTGCAAATGTCTAAAGTGGCATAGCCTATAAATTCTCCTGTCTAGAACTTAATTGATTAAATAGTGCACATGTTCCTTATGTTGCATGATTATGTTCAGTTAATACTCCTTTTATGCCAATGGTACTTTAAGTTGCAAATAAGTACTCTCAACAAGTATCAATTGAATTCATATATATGTGCGCACTAAAACTTGAGGAGAACTTAGTGTAATATGCAATTAGTGATCTGCTTATCTAACAAATTGTATCAACTCGTGGTTTTCAATTGATATTTTTCATACATGATCACTAGCTATAGAATCCATACTTGTGCAGTTTTCTTGTTGCCTCTTGTTGTGATAAGAAAATACTAGGTGACGTCTAGACTCCAAGTATCAAGTTTCACCTTCGATTTAGTATGACAATCTTCATTTGATATCTTGGACTTATGTCACACTATACCAACAAGAGCGTGCAAATGAATTCAAAATACAACACAAGTTTGGAACACCCCCCCTAAAAAGATAAAACACAAAGGTACATCACTTCATGTCACTTCTATATTACTTTTTTTGTCATCTAAGGATCCTTTTCATGATAGTGTGTTCACATCTTGCTTAAATCATAATTTCTACCCTTTATATTCTTTGTATCCTTTTTGGAGATTTATGACAAAGGGGGAGAAATTTTGCATTAAAGCTTATCTTTATTTTTGAAAAGGGGAGAAATAATTAACAAAAGGGGGAGAATCATAAGTAAAACATAATATGTGGAGTTGATAAGTGCATTCTATGTCATGAGCATCACGTTTATTTTATGACACACTGCACCCCATGAATAGTATGGAGTTGATAAGTGCATTCTATGTCATGAGCATCACGTTTATTTTATGACACACTGCACCCCATGAATAGTATGATATAAGTTGTCTCCATACTATGACCCAAATATGTACTTTTGGCATTTGAGTACAAAAGTGTTATTTCTGAAATGCACATATTTAGGGGGAGGAAATTATATTATAGGATTCAAAATCTTATTTATCAATCTTATGTAAGCTTTAAATGTGTTGTCATCAATCACCAAAAAGGGGGAGATTGAAAGTGCATTCATCCCTTTTGTGAGTTTTGGTGATTTGGATAACAACACATTTAAAAGTCTAACGAGTTTGCTAAGTGTTGAATAGGAAATTCAGTATGATGAACATACTTGAATAGTGTATAATGATCAGTGAACAAAGGTTCAACATGAGGTTAAATAACCAATGAGACAATGCAAATGGATATAATATGATCTCTATATTGGTTTGAATATATGGACAAGGACCTGAGAAATCACTACATACATATGATCAGAATAGAGGATGAAGTGATTAAGAGGATTGGTCAAGCCAAAGTGAATAAGATATGAGGAATCGTGAATTGGCTTGACCATATTACTATCAGTCCATATATGCTTCTATGAGAATCAAACTAGAGCTTGATTAATCTTAACAGTTATATCTAGAAGACATTCAAGCAAGGTTCACAATATTGAAGAAATGATTCTCTCAAAGGATGTTCAATATGATGTGACTCAAGAATGGCTTAATAGGGTGAAGATAGCAAGGAAAGGGCTTCGAGGAACTAAGCGAAGGTGAAGGCCAAGCGACGGCTTGTGGACCGAGGTACCATGGCTAAGGTGAAGAAGAGAGTACTTGCACTAAGTCGATGAACTAATCAGCTATGAAGAGTTATAACATGTTGATGCATGAGTAAGGTGACTTGAAGCCATGATTTGAAACTCATATATGGTGATATGGTACAAGTCACAGGGTTTGATTTGTGTTTGCTTCAAAAGCTGATACAAAGATGTTTATGATCCTTATGAAGCAACGCCATGGAGAAATCACACATGAGACACCAATGACTCAAGGAGTTTACTTAATTAATTTTATTCAATTTGAGTATAGGAATCGTCGTACTATAAAGGGGGATCCAAAAAGAATGTTGGTGTTTGCCAAAGCTCAAACCTCTATATTCAAAAGCTATTTTTGATAAACAAAAATCTCTTTAACATTCTATGGTAGACCATGGTTAGGTTTGAGAAACCTAGAGTGTTCTTGTTGAAAAGCAGCTCAACTTCTTCAACTGCAGCTGAGCTTTTCAACTGAGCTGAACTTCAGCTGAGTTGAGCTTCTTCAGCTGCAGCTGAGCTGAACTTCAGCTAAGTTGAGCTTCTTCAGCTGCAGCTTAGCTTTTCAGCTGAGCTGAACTTTAGCTGAGTTGAGCTTCTTCAGCTGCAGCTAAGCTGAACTTCAGCTGTGTTGAACTTTCTCAACTCCAGCTGAACTTCAACTTCAACTGGGGTCCAGGCAGGTTCAACGGGGTCCAGGGCAAGTTCAACCGGGGTCCAGAGAGGTTCAACCGGGGTCCAGGTGAAAGTTCAGCCGGGGTTTTTTCCCCGGACCTCACTGGTCAAAACCGGTTGAACCGGTCCTAGGGGAGGTTCAACCGGTGTCAGGGTCACCTGACCGGTCTGACCTCCTGACTGGCAGACTGACTGCCAGTCTGAACCCCAGGCGGTTGAACCGGCCCTAGGGGCGGTTCAACCGGTGTCAGGACCTGTTTTTGCAGTCTGAACTGCAGTCTGCCAGTCTGACTGGCAGACTGACTGTCGGCCTGCTCCAGGCGGTTGAACTGGTCTTAGGGGCGGTTCAACCAGTCTTGGTCAACTTGACCGGTCTGTAGGTCAGTCTGCGCGTCAGACTTCCAGTCAGACTGGCAGACAGGCTGCCAGGCCTGCCAGGAGCGGTTCAACCGCCCTAGGGGGCGGTTCAACCGGTCTCAGGCGGAAAAATCTGCCCAACGGCTAGTTTTGAGCTCCACCTATATATACTCCCTCCTACCTCTCTCCCCATAGAAAAGAGCACGACCCAAACTCCATTTCTAACTTGAAGAACACCTCCCACTCTCTCTCACACATCTCTTGCCTCTCCCATTTCAAATCTTTGGAGAGAAATCTTTGAGTGAGCTTGAGAGCTGCGGTTTTTGTGCTTCATCTCTATATCTCTCTCGCTCTTCTTCATTCGAGCTTTGGTACTACATCGAGTTCTTTGTGGATTCATTACTCTTGGAGCTTCTAGCTCCTAGACGACTAGGTGTCTCTTGTGAGTCTCCAAATCTTGTGGAAGACCACAAGAAAGTTTGTATTACCCGCTCGTTTGAGCAAAGATTAGTGTGTGTGCTTGACCTTTGTGGTCGGCAAAGGGAGGATTAGGGTTGAAAGAGACCCGGCTCTTTGTGGGCGCCTCAACGAGGAAGTAGGGCACCTTGGTGGTGTGACCGAACCTCGGGATAAATCTTGTGTCTCTTGTGTTCTTGTTCATTGTGCTTATTCATGTTCTTCGTTCTCTCACCATTCCGTGAAAGATTTGTTTATATCTTTTTGGTGTGTGGATTTTGAGAAGTGCCCTTCTCAGATCTACTACTTTGAACCCTGTGGATCATTTAGAATATCTCATTTCCAAAGTTAACTGGGTGAATTTCGAGATCAATTCAGTTTTACCCAGTTTGCTTCTAGTTTTGTTGAAAAAGTTTTAACTTGCCTATTCACCCCCTCTCTAGGCAACTTTCAAAATGTTAAATATATATAAAGTAGTTAAGTTAATATTTGCCATGTTAATATTTATTATAAAAGATCAAGTGGAACACTACATATTTAATCTAGTTAGAATATTAATCTAAAAAACATTAGTCGAGCAACATTAAACAAATTATTTAAAATATATGACCTGACGAATTAACGTTATGTAACATAAGTGATTATAAGCAGAAGCAATTTATCATCACGAGCAGACGCCGTGTGATCCACGTGATCGACACGCGAGACATGCGCGAGCAACGCGTGGCGAGACGCGCGACACACGCGAAAGGCACGTGACAACGCGTGTGAACGGCACGCGACAACGCGTGCGAACAGCACATGCAACACTCATGAACGACACGTGACGACGCGCGAGATACAGCACTGTGGTACGCGAAACAACATGCACGACAGCGTGCGACACGCGTGAGTCAATGCGACTACGAGTGCGAACAACACGATGACGCGCGAACGATGTCGCGTGCTAACAACAGCAAACAAATAATTAATTAAAAGTATTTACACTGGTATTAATCAAGTTAATTAACATTTATATTTATAAAAGTGCGAGTTAAAACAGGCTCGTTCTAATTGAATTGTTATTTTAAATAACCAACGACTAAACAATAATTGACTAATTAGCGCAAGCGACAATAACGGAAATAATTAAATAACGTGCGGACAGCACGCGAGACACACATGATCGACAAGAGACGACGCACGCTGCAACACGTCTATACTAACAAGTATTAATTCAAAAACATTTGAGCAAACATAATCATATTAATATGTACCTATAAAAGCGCAAATAAAAACTAGAATTAGTTTTATTCAAATTGTTATTCTAATAAATATTGTATAACAAATAATTAACTATTTGATTAAAACTTACGTCGTGACAAAATAATGTTACTAATATGAAATTAACGCTGCTATGGAGTTGACACGTCCGAAACGAGTCAAAACAGGTTTGCGACGCATAACGTATTGAATAATTAGCAATTCGCGGCTAATAAATGACGCGACCTACGAATACTACTAAACTGTATCGTTTTTTATATTAAATCAATATTAAATATACATTTAAATTGGCATAATCACAATAACAGGTATTTGCGAATGTGTAATTAAAATTATAAAATTGGTTTGATTGAACTGTTATTTTAAATAAACCGACACTAAATAAGTAATTAATTATTTAACATGAACGATGTGGCGAAACAATTCTATTAAAGCGCGTGAATAACGACTCGTGTGAATGACGACACGCATGGACAGCATGTGAATTAGCACGAGCGAAACAGCACGCGCGACGTGCACCACAACACGCAAGTAACGTGCGGACCGGGCAAGCGCGCATGCATGCACAGGCAAATGGACGACGACTACGTGCACGACATGCGCGGAACGATGCGTGAATGACGTGCGATGACATGTGACTTGAGCGCAAGTCAGACATGTTGCACGCGGCGTCGAATCGCACGACAGCGAGGGTGCGACGGAACTGCTAGGGGCCATGCTCGGGCACAGGGTTGCAGGCACGCCACACATAGGTGCGCAGGGCCGCCATGCCACGATCCCGTCGGAGATCGGGTGCCGACTAGCTGCCACGCGCAAGGGAGAAAAGGAGGGGTCGAGAGGACCGCGATGGGCGAGGGATCGAGCACACAGGGCTTCGGCCATGGGAGCATGCCTGTGGGGTTGAGTCACTAGGGTCGCGACCAGGGCGCTCGCGCGCAAGGGCTCGGCCAGGGGTTGGACGGAGCCATGTTGTAGGCTGACCGCGAGGGGCTGGGCCAGCCGTGCGGCAAGAATGAGCGCAGCGAGGGTGTCGTGGCTACGGCTGCGCGACAGGCAACGAGACGAGGAGCTTCGCGCAGGGGTAGACGCTTACGAGTAGATTGTCTACGGGGTAGACAATGACAAGGCACTCACCTCGGATGACGACGAACGTCAAGGCGACAAGGCGAGGCACGAACGCATCACATGGTGAGCTTCGGGCAAGGACGCGGACGTTGGGGACAAGCTCCAAAGGGGCCGACGCAGCGAACGGTGGATCTCCGAAGCAGGAGTGATGGCGCAGCAAGGATGCCTCGGCACGGCGCGTCGATGATGAACGCACACGGCGAGCGTGAGCTCAACGACGCTCCGGCACGCGAGGGCGCGACGGCTCGAGCGGTGGACATGCAGTGCGGCGGCTAACAGTTATGCGGGGAGGTGAGCACGAGAGGGCGCTGGGCTTGCCATGCAAGAATGAGAGAGAGAGAGAGAGAGGATCGCTAGGTGAGGGGAACGTGGGGGTTCAAATGGTGCTCTTGCCGGGCAGTTGCCGAGGAATCATCGCGTCATGACCATGCATGCATAGAGGCTCGCGAGAGAATTGCAGACTCTAACCACCATCGCATGCACATGCAGTACGGGATGGGGAGGGGAAATAGGTGGGTTGACTGGTTTCTCTGCTCGATCTCGTGCATGCACCGCCCGCACAGCAGGGCGGTTGCCGATCAGGGTCGCGAGGGGATGGCCGGGCGCGGCTGGAGCAGGCGTGGCAGCGAGCAGGAGCTGGGCTGCTGAGAGGCTAGGCTGAAAAGGGAAGGGAGAGAGAAAAAAGAAAAAAAGGTTTTCATTTTATCTTTTTCCTTTTCTTTCTATTTAATTTCAAACTCGAGCACAACTCACAAATCAAAAAGACTGCACATCAAGTTCATTCATCAAATAAAAAATAGATATGCTTCAGCATGAGGTGCAACAATCAAATATCCTCTAGGGTTTTATTTTACTAGGCTCACACCTATATATATATAACAAAATAATTCCCCACCATTAAAAATAGAAAAGAAGGGAAGAAAGAGGGTAACACCTAAATTTGGTGGATATTAGAAACGAAATTTTATACCCCAAATTCAGGGTGTTACAAATCTAACCCCCTTAACAGGAATCTCGCCCCCGAGATTCAAGAAGAAGCTAACAAGAAAACAAGGTTGGTTCATAGGCTGTTCACGACTTTCTTGAGTTGACTTTGAATCTGCAAGCTTAACTTGTGAACTGGTTGCTTTGACCTTCAGATGCTCGAGACCAACTGATGCAATTCTTGAGGATCTCCTAGACCTGTGGGTTAGGACCCACACATGCTCTTGCTGTGCCACTCTGATCTTATTGGTTGATGTTGATCGCATTGTCTTCATTGGGGTTAGCGGCTAACCCCTTAACAGGAGCATTGATATGCACTTGATGAAGATGCTGCCGACTATGATCTTGATTGATTAAGAGAGGTTGCAGGATGCCAACCAGACAGATGCAAAAGGGAATGGTATAGATAGAAAAGGTAAGATAGAAAATGTAAGCATAGATGGCTTAAAGAGAGAGAAGGGAGAGCACCCAGCTACTTAACTCTATGGCACTCGGCTAGTAAACGGATGCCATTGCGGACCCAGGGACCACAACACACCAACACTCATAAAAAAGAAGGAAATCAGTCATAACACAAAGACAAATAGCACAAGCATACAACAACAAACATCTCGTTGCTATACATAACTTTTAATTAAATAGTGGTCTTTCCTTACCAAGGGGAAACTATTTAAGGCCATCAAAAGGCAAGGGGAATAATAAGACATACAGAATAGGGGCATGAGCACTATAAAGGATGGAGCTAAAGCAAGGATTGTAACCGAAAGGGGAGAGAATGCAACCAAGGTCAAGATAGGTAAAACACCATTCTCAAATCGAGATGGGAAAGATGATATTTCAAAAGATAGGCATATGATTAGCATCATGGAAAGATCTAGATATTAGGAAGGTAAGGGTGATATCGAGCAAGGGCTATGACTTGCCACGCGACAGAGGAAAAGGGAACAAACAAGAGCGGGATGGGTAAGACATCACTCTTGAAATGAAATGGGAGAGACGACTTTAAAATGCAGGGGCGGGATAAGCATCAAGGTAAAGATCGAGGGACGCCAAGGGTGAGGGTGATAACGGTCAAACACACGAGAAAGGATGTATTTTAGGCAAAACTAGCAGGGTGTCAAAGAAGGGGAGCAGTCAATGATGAAATAGATGAGGCATTATTCTCTTACAGGGATGGAAAAGAGGAGGTTTCAAAGGGTAGGTTCTAGGTAAGCATGAAGGTAAGGGCATAGATATCACGAGGGTTTTAAGGGTAATAATGGACAAGGATGTAGAAGAGGAGGTAAATAAGCATAAGAACAAAGGATATAAGTATCATAAAGGATGGAGTTAAGACATGACCTGCAAATGGAAAAAGAGAGGGCACATCCAAGGGCTAGATGGGTAAATTTCCACTCTCAAATTGAGGTGGAAGAGAGGGGATTTTTAAGAAGTAGGAATAAAGATGAGTATCAAGGCAAGATCGATGGACGACAAGGTGAGGGTGATAGCAAATAAAAACACCTCAAGGGATGGAATTAACATGAAACTTCTAAGGCGACAAGGTGTGAAAAGAAATCAAGGGAGAGATAGGTAACTCGCAACTCTCAAACTGGGTTGAAAGAAAGGGGAGGCTTTTAAAGGATAAGTTCAAGGTGAGCATTTAGGTAGAAAACCTCAATATCGCAAGGGTCAAAGGCGATAACAAACAAGGGGTTTGAGAGAAAAGATGAAGGCATTGAAGAGCCAGTGGTATGAGTACAACAAAGAATGGGGTCACGCCCAGGCTTACACGCGGTAAAGAAGAGTATATTGCCAAGGGTGAGATAAGTAATACATCGCTCTCAAATTGAGATAAGAGATTGGAGATTTTAGATAACGAACATAATGTAATCACAAGGTAGGATAGAGTGGTGGGAAGGGTAAAGGAAATAACAAACAAAAACACAACAAAGGATAGAGTTAAAAACTCGCAGGTAGCAAATAAGAGGCTACGACCAAGGGAAAGTAGGTAAAGTACAATGCTCAGATTGAGATGGAAAAGAGGATATTTTAAAGGCCGGTGTAAGATAAACATCGAGGTAAGATATAGAGGTGGTAAGGATAAATGTGATAATGATGGAAAGCATAATCCATGGAAAGAGTTAAGGCAAGACTCGCAGAGTGACGAAGTGGAGAAAACAATGAAGGATAAGATAAGTGAGGTTCCGGCAAAAGAGTTGAAGTAAAAAAAATCATTACCAAAGGAAGTTACAAGGAATTAACAAGATCACCAAAGATGTGCGAAATAAAATGAATGCTCATGGATCATCGAGAAACAAGGGTGGTCAAGGACATGTAAACTGAAATGTTTTAAATTGACATTGGATATAAAGGAAAGCATATAAAAAGATGAGAGCATGTAAGGTTTCAAGGAGATGAGCATACCAATACCAAGAGACAAGAAGTTGCCGAAAGATAGCGACTTAACAACAGAAGAGGAAAGGGTCTCAAAAGATAGGAAGATCATGGACATATAAACTGAAATGTCTAAGTAGGCAGTAGAAATTTAGAGGCAAGTATTTGAAACAAGAGTATTGAAGAATCTAGGAGTATGAGCATGTCAATATTAAGGGAATAAAGATAGTCAAAGTGTAGCAATTTAATGACAGAGGTGGGAAGAGTCCCAACAGACAAAAGGTTATTGGTCAGGTGGCATCTACAAAGATATCGCAAGCACAAGAGTGAGATCAGACCTGATAGATTGAGAGAAGTATAGACCGTACTAGAATAAAATACTTTTAGCAAGGTGATAATGATATATAGAAGCACAACATAAAATTAGTCGATGTGACTAACATTTTGAAGCAGCATCAACGATAAGGTGAAATAATAGTCAATAAGTCCTTAAAACGGCCATTGCTACTCTAGGCTAGCGGTCCTACAGTCAGCAAGGTTTTGATACCACTTATGTCACACCCGGTTTTGGAAGGTAAACCGAATGCGAATCATGTACGTGCCAGGATCAGAAATTCACGTACACAGTGATTACATAAATGACTCATCATAGCACAATGCTTCGAATAACAATAAAGAGTAATTAATAATATTAAAGACTAGAGTCATTTACATAATATAAATCAAAGTGCACATAATAGAAATGTAGCTAACGTAAATTAACCCACCACAGGCAGCTGACTGGGGGAGGTCGCTAGCCTAATCCTCGAACTCGTCGAAGTCCTAGAACTCCTGGAGATCCGCCTCGACGCCTTCTTCTTTACCTGAGCATAGATTGCACCAAAGGCAACCTGGTGTTTTGTGAAAGCAAGGGTGAGTACACATCAACGTACTCAACAAATGTCCCGTTTGGCTAAGGTGGACTAGCTTTATGTGGAGTTAAGCTCAAGCAGTTGCTTTTAGTTGGTCAGGTATTTATTATTAGTGGAAGCCAAGTTTTAGTAATAGCCAACCCGTGAACCGTTTCCTCATCGAGGAAAAACATTATCATCATCGAGCAAAACCATAAATCAAACCATTGTATCTCGAACCATCTGTATCTCTAATCAAAGAGGATCCCAAGGCCACTCATAACCTTGAGCACGGCTGATATATCAGTTTCATTCCCTCTGCAGAGGTCGCACACTTTACCCACGAGTCGTGATTCCCTTTATGCCCGGAGAGAGCTACTCTCCATTGACCACTACCTAGGTGGCCTGGCAGGGTACCACTACGTAGCCTTTACAAAGACTCCCCTAGTGCATAGCTGCTCGTTAGGTTTCGCTAGTCGTACAAACGCAGTACACCTCCCCAATGTGGGTGACTAACAAAACCAAATCGAATGAACCTCTGCACCCCCCTTGGCAGAGCGAGCACTACGCCTCGGCCCCCATTGACGGCCCTCCGGCAAAGCCAACTATACCCCGATGTTCATCTAATTAATCAGCTAAGGGTGTCCCATTCCACCCTCATGGCTACACTGTTATCCCGGGTGGTCACTCCACGAACATGTCCTTACGGAGAGGTACTTAGGAAAATGGCCTGAGCCCCCTAGAATATCACAATATCATCATCGGGATAACATCATCGTATCATAAATAATCACGTCATGTTCATTGATTAAGTTAAAGCAATAGCATAAACCTAACCATGATAACCCAAAAGATAAACATGGATAAGGTAAATAAAGACTAGTCAATCCTTAGGTATAAATAATGTAATGCGGGACAGTGAATTAAAAATGAATGGGACATAATGGGTCAGAGGACACTTGCCTTCACCAAACAGATGCTCAGGGTCTTCAACTCTATAGAACTCGAAGAACCTGATCACTTGGTCGTCGAAGCTTGATCGTCGATTCCTTGAAGCTTAGAGATAGATCACACTCTAATCGCAACGCGAAGCGAAGACAAACAGACACAAGCAAGCAAACACATATATGCATAACAACATTACACCATACAAATAATACAAACATAATAAAACATGCAAAACGAAATAGAGCGTGTTACTACAGTCACGCGAGGAAAAAGAAACGCGACGGTCGAGGCTACGGTCGAGAAGTTATCGTGTCTACACTAAACGAGTCTTAATCATAACATTTAGTTTGATCTAATTATATTAATCAATATTTATTTAAAATGAAACTAGAGCTATCGCACATTTTTAATTAGCTGACCACACTAACAATTCTTAGTTAAATAAGTAATTTAAATAACATCAGCGACTCTAAGCGGGATGAATTAGCGGAGCAAGACGAAATACATAACGCGTGAAACAACACGACCGCACGCGACCTAGCGCGCGCACCACGCGCGGCAAGCGCAGACAACGTGACGACGTCGAACCCAACACGACAACGTGCAAACGACATGTGGACACGCGCGACATATCACGCTGACGACACACGAAACAGCGCGCGCGACTAGCGCGAACGAGAATGCCACCATGTGCGGAACAACACGCGCGACAGGTGAGAAAACTAAATAGGTGACACGTTTATACGAAACAAATGTTAAATATATATAAAGTAGTTAAGTTAATATTTGCCATGTTAATATTTATTATAAAAGCTCAAGTGGAACACTACACATTTAATCTAGTTAGAATATTAATCTAATAAACATTAGTGATTATAAATAAATTATTTAAAATATATGACCTGACGAATTAACGTTATGTAACATAAGTGATTATAAGCGGAAGCAATTTATCATCATGAGCAGACGCCGCGCGATCCACGTGATCGACACGCGAGACTTGCGCGAGCAACGCGTGGCGAGACGCGCGACACACGCGAAAGGCGCGTGACAACGCGTGTGAACGGCAGGCGACAACACGTGCGAACAGCACGCGCGACACTAATGAACGACACGCGACGACGCGCGCGAAACAGCACTGCGGTACACGAAATGACGTGCACGACAGCGCGCGACACGCGTGAGTCAATGCGACTACGAGTGTGAACAACACGATGACGCGCGAACGATGCCGTGTGCTAACAACAGCAAACAAATAATTAATTAAAAGTATTTACACCGTTATTAATCAAGTTAATTAACATTTATATTTATAAAAGCGCGAGTTAAAACAGGCTCATTCTAATTGAATTGTTATTTTAAATAACCAACGACTAAACAATAATTGACTAATTAGCGCAAGCGACAATAACAGAAATAATTAAATAACGTGCGGACAGCGCGCAAGACACACATGATCGACAAGAGACGACGCACGCTGCAACACGTCTATACTAACAAGTATTAATTCAAAAACATTCGATCAAACGTAATCATATTAATATGTATCTATAAAAGCGCAAATAAAAACTACAAATTAGTTTTATTCAAATTGTTATTCTAATAAATATTGTACAACAAATAATTAACTATTCGATTAAAACTTACATCATGATAAAATAATGTTACTAATATGAAATAACGCTGCTATGGAGTTGACACGTCCGAAACGAGTCAAAACAGGTTTGCGACGCATAACGTATTGAATAATTAGCAATTCGCGGCTAATAAATGACGCGACCTACGAATACTACTAAACTGTATCGTTTTTTATATTAAACCAATATTAAATATACATTTAAGTTGGCATAATCACAATAACAGGTATTTGCGAATGTGTAATTAAAATTATAAATTTGGTTTGATTGAACTGTTATTTTAAATAACCGACACTAAATAGGTAATTAATTATTTAACATGAAAGATGTGGCGAAACAATTCTATTAAAGCGTGTGAATAACGACTCGTGTGAATGACGACACGTATGGACAGCATGTGAAGTAGCACGCGCGACGTGCACCACAGCACACAAGTAACGTGCGGGCCAGGCACGCGCGCGTGCACGCACATACAAATGGACAACAACTACACGAACGACATGCGTGGAACGACGCGTGAACGACACGCGACGACATGTGACTTGAGCGCAAGTGAGACATGTTGCGCGCGGCGTCGAATCACACGACAGCGAGGGTGCGACGGGGCTGCTAGGGGCCACGCTCGGGCACGGGGTTGCAGGCACGCCACACATAGGTGCGCAGGGCCGCCATGGTACGATCCCGTCGGAGATCGGGTGCCGACTGGCTGCCGCGTACAAGGGAGAAAAGGAGGGGTCGAGGGGACCGCGGTGGGCGAGGATCGAGCACACAGGGCTTCGGCCATGGGAGCATGCCTGTGGGGCTGAGTCACCAGGGTCGCGACCAGGGCGCTCGCGCGCAAGGCCTCGGCCAGGGGTTGGACGGAGCCATGCTGTGGGCCAACCACGAGGGGCTAGGCCAGCCGCGCGGCATGAACGCGCAAAACGAGGGTGTCGCGGCTGCGGCTGCGCGACAGGCAACCAGATGAGGAGCTTCGCGCAGGGGTAGACGCTTACGAGTAGATTGTCTACAAGGTAGACAATGACAAGGCGCTCACCTCGGATGACGACGAATGTCAAGGCGACAAGGCGAGGCACGAACGCGTCACATGGTGAGCTTCGGGCGAGGACACGGACGTTGGGGACGAGCTCCGAAGGGGCCGGCGCAGCGAACGGTGGATCTCCGAAGCAGGAGTGATGGCGCAGCGAGGATGCCTCGTCACGGCACATCGATGACGAATGCACACGGCGAGCGCGAGCTCGACGACGCTCCGGCACGCGAGGGCGCGATGGCTCGAGCGGTGGACATGCAGTGTGGCGGCTGCAGTTATGCGGGGAGGCGAGCACGAGAGGGCGCTGGGCTTGCCATGCAAAAATGAGAGAGAGAGGATCGCTAGGTGAGGGGAACGTGGGGATTCAAATGGTGCTCTTGCCAGGCAGTTGCCGAGGAATCATTGCATCATGACCATGCATGCATAGAGGCTTGCGAGAGAATTGCAGACTCTAACCACCATCGCATGCACATGCAGCAGGGGATGGGGAGGGGAAATAGGTGGGTTGACTGGTTTCTCTGCTCGATCTTGTGCATGCACCGCACGCACGGCAGAGCGGTTGCCGATCAGGGTCGCGAGGGGATGGCCGGGCACGGCTGGAGCGGGCGTGGCAGCGAGCGGGAGCTGGGCTGCTGAGAGGCTAGGCTGAAAAGGGGAAAGGAGAGAAAAAAAGAAAAAAGGTTTTCATTTTATCTTTTTCATTTTCTTTCTATTTAATTTCAAACTCGAGCACAACTCACAAATCAAAAAGACTGCACATCAAGTTCATTCATCAAATAAAAAAATATATATGCTTCGGCATGAGGTGCAACAATCAAAACTCCTCTAGGGTTTTATTTTACTAGGCTCACACCTATATATATATAACAATATAATGCCCCACCATTAAAAAATAGAAAAGAAGGGAAGAAAGAGGGTAACACCTGAATTTGGTGGATATTAGAAAGGAAATTTTATACCCCCAAATTCAGGGTGTTACAACACACCCCACTAATCTGCCAACGACAGGTGCGTGAATTGTGACCAAGTCTACCGCACTTGCCATATCGTACTGTTCAGGGTCGGTAAGAAATGGTGTTCTTCTTCCCCGCCTACTACTACCATGTATCTGATCCATAACCATCTTGTGCCTCTTCCTATTTCTGGATCCACGCTTGTTCCAACGACTGCCTGGATCAGCTACATACTTTGGACCATCGTATGGAGGCCACTCTCCCTGGTCACGGTAAGGAATAAACTGGGGACTCCAAGTCAGTACAAGCTTGTCAAGATTAAACTTAGGGGGTATCCTCCTCTCTATGTCAAAGTTGCGAGCATAAGCTGCTGCAATGACATGAGAACATGGAAAGTGGTACTGCCTAGGTGCCCCACAAGTGCATGACAATTCATTAAGGACGACCACATGTTTCCTCGATTCTTGTGATTCACTGTCTGACGTTGTACCGGCTTGGAGGTACACCTCATAAGTCCCTGATTGGAGGTTAAAACAATCAACTGTATGTGTTGTGGCCCTTTCCTTTGCCTTCTCAAGAAAAGCCTTTGGTTTTGGAGCCCATCTCTCTTCATCACTACGCAGTCCCACTGCATGGGCGTGTCTATCATTAAACCAAGCAACAAGCTTGTAGAAAGTAAAGAACACTATAGCAGTCACTGGCATACCACGAATCCCCAACAATAATTTGTTGAATGACTCTGCCATGTTACTACACTGGAACTCATACCTCCATCCACCTAAGTCATGAGCTCTCGTCCATTTCTCCTACTCTGGCATCAATCCGGTCAACCAGTCTCTGCCTTCAGCATTTGTTGCAACTCTGAGCTTCTTTAGCTTTTCCCTAAAAAACTTGTCTTTTAGCTGGCGACATGTCTCCTAGAAAAGCTCAAAGTTATCCTTCACACCATCTTTGCGGAGAAGATTCTCAGCGAGGTGCTGCCTACACCATCTATGGTGCAAAGGAGGGTACCTATCGATCTGCTCACGGACCGCATGGAGTATTCCCTAGTGCCGATCTGATATTACACCAAACTCCCGTCTAGGGCCAACCACATGTACCCGGACCAGTCGCAAAAACCATCCCCAACTGTCTTTGTTCTCTTTATCAACAAGTGTAAATGCCAAGGGAACCAGCTTGTTGTTTGCATCAACGGATATGACAATAAGTAGGGTGCCCTGATATTTGCCAAGAAGAAACGTGCCATTGATGGAAAATACAGGACGACAATGCCTAAAGGACTCGACACACTGAGGAAAGCACCAGAAAGCGCGAAAGAATATTTGCCTCCCATTAATCAATGTATTTGGTTTAGGGATGTACTCATAATGCATGCCTAGATTTGCCACCTTCATTGCATTGAGAAGAACAGGCAGCTTCTCGTACCTAGACTCCCAGTCCCCATACATCATCTTCCAAGCACACTGCTTAGCCCTCCACGCTTTGCCATATGTAATCTTATATCCATCATACACATTCTCCACAATTCTCATGATTGTCCTCACCTTCATATTTGGTTCTGACTGCAATATTCCCATAAGTCGCTTCCCAATAAGGGTAGAAGTCAACTGACGATGCTTCGTCGTTAGCTCATGTTCAGCACAGTTGTGTGGGCCCACAACTTTTGTTATCTTCCACTTCCCGTTGATCTTCTATACCCTTGCACAGACCCTCCATGGACACTGTTCCTTGTCGCATACAACAGTGTAACGACGCTTCTCGTATGAATGAAGAACCCTATACGGCCTCTTACGTAAGACAGCATAATGCTGCAACCACCTCTTCAAGGCATTTAGGTCCTTGAAAATCTAACCCTTTTCGATCATCATGGTAGGACCCACCTCTAGAGCATCTAGCAACTCATCATCCCTCCCTTCTGCAAAGGCTTCATGAGATAAACTCAGATCGCTGAACTCATGAACACTTGGATCCCGGTGCTCTAGAATAATACGCTTCAACATCTCAATATCACTCTCTGTAGGCCCACCAACCGGACGGTCATCATCTGAATCAGCGGCCATAGCAAAGGCATAAGGCTCCTCTTCATTCCTAAACTCATGACTATTGGATGCAATAATTCCATCTCCACAATGGAGATGTGTTCTGATCGTATGATCAACAAGAACATCAGGATTGTCTCCTGCAACACGGACCGAGCAAAGAATAAAATGGAGGCAATGAAAAGAACAAAGTAGGGATTCTTGAAAATGATTATCAGTTGCAAAGAGACTTACTGCAGGGGGTGCCTGCCAAAGGGATACCCCCAGTAGAATCTAGGTAGAGGTCATGAGTGCTACAATCATTTATAGGATCACTTAATGGGATCATATTGGGGGCAGATTGAGCATCAGGCACAATTGGCACGACCTCGGCACCACGATCATAGTTTTCATCTCCAGGGCGAGATGCAACTAACAAACGACGTACCACTACCTCCATGACTTGCTTTTGTGTCTTCATAGCTGATTTAACATAATTATCCCACTCTCGCTGACACTTAATTGGGATGATAAGTCTTTGCACGTTGGGTGGAGGACCTACATTTAGCACCCCATCAACGTCAATGTCGTCAACATCATGCCAACCAATCTTCTCCTTAACCGTAGCAACAACCTCAATAAAGGAAGGTCTATCATCAAATATCACAGCCACACGTTGCATGTCAACGAACTCAGCATTTCGATAACGATCTTGTTCAACGATGCCTCCATGGTATATGCCCAAAAAGATGTCCATCTATTTGAAATACGAATTCAACGTTGAATAACCAATTGTGATGGTTAGTGGATAACCCCGTCCACTATGACTAACTATAAACTATCTAATACCTAATAAATAATTATAAACTAATACAAAATGATAACTAACTAATACCTAACTACAAGATACCACCGCGGTGGAGTAACAATTTACCAATAATAACGAACTATTAACTACTAAGAATTTATCAATGATAATTACAAATAAATAAAGGATGGAGAATGGATTACCTAGCGATGGAGAGCGTTGCCGGGGACGGCCGGGCGGCGAGATCGGCGGGACGGGGCGGCCGGGGCGGATAGGCAGCCGAGCAGCGGGCCGGGGGCGCTGCGGCGGCCTGCGGGAGGGAGGGGCGGGCGGCCGGGCGGAAGAGGCCGGCGGTCGGGGCACCGCCGGACGGGGCGGCAGGGGCAGCTGGCGGATGAGCGGCCGGGCTGGGCGGGACGAGCGGCCGGGAGAGGGAGCGGCCGGGCTGGGCGGCCGAGCTGGGCGGGACAGGCGGACGAGCGACCGGGGCGGGCGGGCGGGAGAGGGAGCGACCGGGCTGGGCAGGCAGGAGAGGGAGCGGGCGGGCTAGGCGTCGGGGAGGGAGCGGCTGGCGGCGCGACGACGTGCGGGATGGAGGAGCCGGGGCCACGACGGCGTGCGGGATGGCGGCGCGCAGGCTATTGGAGCAGGCGGTGACGGTAGTGTAGATGCAAGGAAAATGAATGAAGTGGAGAAGGAGATGGTTACCGGTATCAGACAACTCGGCGTCGAGCTGTGTGCCATGTCAGCTCGCCAAGTTAGCTACGCGCGGCGCCAATTTAATTGGCGCCTACACGTTCGACCTCGGCGCCAATTGTGATGGCGCCGAGGTAAGGGTCTATTTTTTGAAATGAAACTGAAAAGGGTGTATTTGTGAAAATAAAACGCAAAAAGGACTAAATTAAAAAAAAGACGGTCTTAATCCCCATTGACGCCAGTTTGGCCTTCATCTCGATGGCGTGTCGTCGAACTCCTGCTTGGGTCGGCGCTATGAGGCAGAGCAGAATGTCTCAGATGTTGGTAGTTCGAGGGCGGCCTCCTCCTTGCAAGCGAGAGCGCCGACGCTGGGCACGAGCACCATATGTTCGACAAAATGCCACTACGGCAGCAGCTGCGTCAGTTGCCCTATGCCTCTCGGCTGTCGTGTGCCCCACAGGCTCGCGTTTAGCTGCTCCAGCGCAGGTGCGACAACGCCCCTCTTCGCCTCGGAGCACCGCCAAGCATCGCCTCAAGTGGCTTGGTGTCAACTTTATCGTCCTCTACAGCTAGCACCGCATTGACAAGGAGGTGCCTATAGAGGTCATGGTGAGCGCAGTGTACCTTCTCCATTTGATTCCTTTGTTCGATAGTAGTGTACCTAAATGATGGCGCCTTGTGCCATTCTGTTTTCCATGCCTCAAAAGCAATATGTCTTCTAGAGAAATTGTATTCGGTTTGGGTGTCCGTGTAAATAATTGTCCTTGGTGGTACCTTCAAATTCGATTATTTCCCTAGCTAGTTTTGCATTCGGTTTAGGTGTCTTTTTCATTAGCAATTTCCTGCAGATTCTGTGCTACTGGAACAATGGGTTTCAAAAGCAATCTGTCTTCTAGAGAAATTGTAGAGCAGCTGATCCACACATCTCGATATTTTCAGATCCGAAATGTTGTTTTCATGGTGATTTTCACTTGAATAGTAGTGGTTGCGTCATTGCGTGGAATTTCTATGTATTCAAAAGAAAGAAAAATTATGACATTTGAATGCAATGATTATGTTTCTTTTGTGATCCCTTGGAGCGTTATTTTCATCCTGATTATGCTGATCAAATTTAACTGTGTTACTTGGTTTTGTTGTTAACTTTATTCTATCTCTACTACTTATTAAGTAAGCAATAGTAGTCTGTCGTTCTGCCCTCTCCCGTTCCGCGCGCAGGAAAAAAATCAAACCATGGCTGCTCAGGGATTGAACCTTAAATCTATTGAGCAGAATGCCTAGTCTTCCACCCTCTAGCCAACATGACTCATGTTGAATTGTGTACAACTTCAACTAAGACATTTTTTGTGTTTAACCCGCCGTCCACTCTGTATGCTCACTGAGTCTAGAAAAACATTTATAGCTTGCCCCTGATCTTTCTGGAATTTGGGACGCAGTCCAGGAAATAAAAAAAATAGGGAAAACGAGTTTAGAAATTGATTTTTAGTTTAAAAATAATTGCAGAAACCCATTTAATTCATGGAAATTTCATATTAAATCCAAATGAGTTCATTCCAATTTCTATAATTCTATAATACTATTTTTGTCACATAATACCTCTGTTTTGTCATGAAAACAACAATAAAATTGATTTCCTAATTAATCCTATATCAAATACATAGAAACTTTGGAAATTCGTAACTTCCCCATTTTAATTCCAAATTGAATCGTTCCAGTTGTGTTAGTCTCGTATGAATATTTACTACGCAGTAACAACATTGATTATATCATGTTTCATACTTTTATAATTAGATATTTATTTATCCTATGTTAATTGGGTTAATCTATGTCTATTGGATTAATTTATTTAATATATTAATATAGTATTCTAACTTTATGGTTATACGATGTTTGACTATTAGTCTTGCAAACACACACTTACCTTTTTATTTAAACAAAAAGCGTATGGTGGTACGTGTCCGATGACTAACGATGTATGAGGGAATTTCTTCCGGTATGTGTGAAACGTGCTCTCCAATAATGAGACCATGCAAATCGTGACATATATCGAAGTCTGCATGATACTGATGGTTGCAATGTAGTGGTGAAACAGATAGATTATAAATAACAAAATTTATGTATGGCCAGAATCACAAATTGATTATGAAACATTTTCTCATAACGGTATAACACATATTTTGTATATAAGTTATCGTAGTATACTGGTATTATATATTCTCGTTGCAACGCACGGGCATTCAGCTATCATGTATAGAAGTCTGCACGGTACTGTTGGTTGCAATGTAGTGATGAAATAGTTAGATTGAAATAACAAAATTTATGTATGGCTAGGATCACAAATTAATTACGAAACATTTTCACATAACAGTATAACACACATTTGTTCATAAGTTATCATGATATTAAATGTTTCTGTTGCAACGCACGGGCACCCACCTATATGTGTTTATGTCTACATCTATGACAGGAAACACATCTACTACATCTCTCTCCAAGCTCACTTGCTACCATTGCACAATGCGTAGTAGTAGATAAGTATCACCGAGATTCTTGAATTATATTTTTGGATGGAGGTAATATTATTTAAAGAAGAGCTTTGCATGCTATTTCTTTTGTTTGAATAATGCATTATACTTAAATTGCCTTTTTTGCATGTGTGACATTTTTTCTTGGTAATATTTTTTTTCCATGGATCAGACTTGTGAGTCATTTTCATAAACCAACGCCAAGCATGAATCCATGTTTCCTACTTCAAACCCCGAACAAACTCCATGAGCAGGAGGCACTCGCGTTGTTGTCGCTCATCGATGACGAGAAGAAGCTTGGCGACTGTCAGTTCGACCTCTAAAAGCAGTCTTACGTGGTCGCATGCGCTGCTGTGTACGACAAGCTCCCGCGAAGCCGCCGCTTGGCGCGGTCCAGAGCAGCTGCACCGCGTTGTCCATCGTTAAGCAGGGGGGCCTCATGGTTGTCGCCAACGTCGACGACTCTCGGGTTGTTCTGGACACCGCATCCGACGACGACGCCATCACGCCGTCCAGCTCATCGTCCACCTGAAGCCCAACCTGCCACGTAAGTCGCTACTGACCGGACATGAATTCTTGTGCGCTGGGACGATGGACGTTGCTGACGTTGTGTGAGTGTCCTCGAACATGATGTATGTAGTGGAATAGCGCATCCGGTGGTGCAACGGCCAGGGGTACTACCTCGCCGATGAGCCCGGGGTGCACTTCGTTTGGCAACCCAACCAAGAGTCATCGGTACTCGTCATGTCGCGTGCGTTCGACGACTACTATATCGAGGATTGTGGCGTCATCTTGGCGCCGGAGGTGACACAGAGGAGGATCGACAACAGTGACCAGTTCGTCATCCTCGCCACCGTCAGGGTAGCTTTTGTGTCGGCCTGCCTTTAATTCTCTTCGCAAACACATACACACTTACCTTTTTGTTTAAGCAAGAGCATATGGTGGTGCGTGTTTGATGACTAACGATGTACGAGGGAATTTTTCCGGCATGTCTGGAACGTGCTCTTCAATGATGAGACCATACAAATCATGGCATATATCGAAGTCTGCATGATACTGATGGTTGCAATGTAGTGGTGAAATAACTAGATTAAAATAACAAAAATTATGTATGGCTAGGATCACAAATTGATTATGAAACATTTTCTCATAACAATATAACACACATTTTGTATATAAGTTATCGTAGTATACTGGTATTATATATTCCTGTTGCAACGCACGGGCATTCAGCTAGTAAACAAATAAGCTCAGTAAGATTCATAGATTGGAAAACAACATCCATTCTTTTGCTAACAAGTGTCCCACACATTATATTTTATTCCTAACATGATCATTGTGATAATACTGAGTATTATTAATTTGTTACACAGAATTAGTGTCTTCTAGAGGTTAGAAAAGTGTTGTCTATATGCATGGAATGGGGGAGCCAATAAACAACTATAATACTTTTGTTGAAGCAATCAGAGTGTTTATAGGATCTCCTTTTCAGCTTTCACCTAGCAGAATTACTGTATCTACTATAAGCATACTTGGAATCACATTCTCGGGGTTGTTGTTAAAAGCTCTATAATTTCTTAGTAGTGACATCTTATAAACTGTATGCTGTCTTGTTGCTAATGGTACACTTATGAATGACCTAATAGATTTCTGTTGTAATAAGCCACACGATGGCTAATACATCATAATCTGTTTGTTCAATTATGCAAATATCTCGATAAATTATGTAGCTGGCCAGATGTATATTCTTTGGATGAACTGTTCTATTCCATCTTATTGTTAGAAACCATATGTAGTGGTTGTCTGGTTGATAAATGATGATGGTGAGAAGAGATCATCCAACCTTGCCTTTTAAGCTACAATAGTGGTTTTCCTTTACAGAATTGATTTATACCAATTGATCGAGTATCAATTGACCAGAAGAGACACAACAAGGTGATTTATACCAATTGATCGAGTATCAATTGACCGGAAGAGACACAACAAGGTGATTTGTACCAACTGTTCTATTCCATCTTATTGTTAGAAACCATATGTAGTTTGTTGTGATCAAGTAAAGTTTTCACAGGGCACAGGCTCTCAATCCTACATTGCAAAGGCATATTCATTGGTAAGAAAATTACCATGTCATACATAAACTTGTTTTGTATCTACACACTTGATTGAAGTCAATAAGATAAAAAATGATAGTTACAATTAAAGATGATAGTTTATTTTCTGATTGAGCACGTCTTCCAATATAGACTATCCATTCAAGTTTTTGCATGCTCCTGCTAACTGTTCATGTCCGCGCTTGCAAATAAGTACTATTGTGATGTTATAAAAAAATGTACTATGCTAATATCCATGTATAGCTACAGATTGAATGCTTTCGAATGCATCTACTACCTGATGTTTACTTATATGGACTGCTCTTGATTAAATATGTTTTAGCTGCACCATATACTTGATTACTATCATAGCAGTAATGCTTATAATACATATAGTCTTACATCTCAGGTATTGTGTACGCTTTGGCCAACAGATCCTCTTGCATATATGTATTAAGTCTATAGTTAATATCTCATACATCAAATGCTTTTAAAATTCATTTTTTGTACAACTGACCTTGTAGTCTTATACTACATGCTTCACCAAATAAAATGTGCAACTTGTGCTAATTGTTTCTTGCTGACAATAATATATTCACATCATGCCAGAGGCAAGAAAAAATAAAGAAGTTGAACCTAGTGCGATTGATCTTTCTAAGGAGATACAAAATTGTAATACACTAAGTTGATCTCTATATGCAAGGTTGATACAGAATCAATGGCGACACCATTCAAAGTCTTCAACAGTAATTTCCCAAGTGTAGCCTAAATCAAGTTTTTTTTCTTCAAAATGTAGGTCTGGCCTCTGCCAGTAGAAGCTCTTCCGGGACTGTTTCAACAAAGGTGTAGCAACTTGAGTCTCAATTGGAGACTGAGAGGCAAGAAAAAGATGAAATACGAGACGAAGTCGAAAGCGATTGCAGATTTGAAAAGTCCATAGCAGAAAATAACAGCCTACGTCAAATTTTAAGCATCAACCGTAGCTAAGCGCCTCTATAATGCCAACATGATGGTGTCAAGATACATCACATACTAGATGGAGGATTAAAGTTATATGAGCTTAAGTTACATGATTATAAGGATATATGTTAGTGGAGTCCAAGTTTGTTTTTTGTTTAAATACTAGTGTTGGCTGATTTTTTGAATAAATGATATACTTGGAAATTTAATAATTTTAGTATTGCAATTTATTTTGTTTGATGACATATTGTATGTATTATGAATCAATTGGGATTGTAAATTGTGTGGATTAATAATATTTCATGAAGAATCACCAATGGCCTAGTTGGGTCTAAAAGCTGTTATGACGTATATATTGGTCAAAAATTGAAAGTCGCCTAGAGGGGGTGAATAGGCGGAATCTAAAAATTATAAACTTAATCACACACTACAAGTCGTGGTTAGCGTTAGAAATGAATTCAAGTCCGAAAGAGAGGGGAAAACAAATCAACCAAGAAATAAAGCGGATGAACGCGGTGATTTGTTTTACCGAGGTTCGGTTTTAAAGAACCTAGTCCCCGTTGAGGTGGTCACAAAGACCGGGTCTCTTTCAACCCTTTCCCTCTCTCAAACGGTCACCTAAACTGAGTGAGCTTTCTCCTTAATCAAATGGGTCACTTAGACCCCACAAGGACCACCACACACTTGGTGTCTCTTGCTTTGATTACAATTCACTTGGTAACAAGAATGAGGAAGGAAGAAAGCGATCCAAGCAAGAGGAGCGCAAAGAACATGAACAAAACTCTCTCTCAAGTCACTAAGTGGTTGGAATGAGTTTGGGGCTTGGAGAGGCTTTGATTCTTTTGAATTGTGTCTAGGAGTGAATGCACTAGCTCTTGTATTGAATGAGAACCTCAGAAAACTTGGATGCTTGGAGTGGAGGCGGTTGGGAGTATTTATAGCCCTCAACCACCAAACAACCATTGGGGGTGGCTGCTGTCGATGGGCGCACCGGACAGTCCGGTGTGCCAGCCACGTCACCCAACTGTTAGGGTTTGGGAGCTGTCGACTGTTGGAGGCTTTGTCTTCTAGTGGCACCGGACAGTCCGGTGCCATACCAGACGGGCACTGTTCAGTGTCTAGTGCGCTCTGACTCTGTGCTCTGACTCTGCCACGCACTGTAGCGCTCGTCAGGAGCCATTGCAGTCGACCGTTGTGCTGGATAGCCGTTACTCCGCTGGTGCACCGGACAGTCCGGTGGCACACCGGACAGTCCGGTGAATTATAGCGGAGAGCGCCTGAAGAAACCCGAGAGTGGCCAGTTCAGCCCTGTACGGTGTTGGTGCACTGGACAGTCCGGTGCGCCAGACCAGGGCACACTCAATTTCTTCCTCCTTTGTATTTGAACTCTATTTTCAATCTTTTTATTGGTTTGTGTTGAACCTTTATGCACCTGTAGAGTATATAATCTAGAGCAAACTAGTTAGTCCAATATTTGTGTTGGGCATTCAACCACCAAAATTAATACTAGGAAAAAGTTAACCCTATTTCCCTTTCAATCTCTCCCTTTTTGGGCAAATATTTAAGTGCAGAATTGAAATAGTTTGCAAAAGGTAAGTGCATAGGTTACTTAGAATTAAAGCAATTTATAGTTTCACTAGATATGCATGGATTGCTTTCTTTTATTTTAACATTTTGGACCACGCTTGCACCACTTGTTTTGTTTTTGCAAACTCTTTTTGGAAAGTCTTTTCAAAATCCTTTTGCAAATAGTCAAGGATATATGAATAAGATTGCAAGAAGCATTTTCAAGATTTGAAATTTCTCCCTCTGTTTCAAATGCTTTTCCTTTGACTAAACAAAACTCCCCCTGAATGAAAGGGATTTAATAGATATCAATTTTGAAAATCTATCTTTAAATATACCAATTGAAAATAAACATACTAATTGAAGAGATTGACATAACAAGTTACCAATTGAATATTTTTCGAAACACATGTAAAATTAGGTGGTGGTGCGGTCCTTTTGCTTTGGGCTTAATATTTCTCCCCCTTTGGCATTAATTGCCAAAAACGGAGACTCTTGAGAGCCCTTTTTACTTTCTCCCCCATTGGTACAAGTAAATATGAGTGTATGATTATACCAATTTGAGAGTGATGTGGACTGACGGCGAAGGATAAATGATACCGTTAGAGTAGAGTGGAAGCCTTGTCTTCGTCAAGTACTCCATTTCCCTTTCAATTTACCACTTAGCATAGAAATACACTTGAAAACACATTAGTCGTAGTCATGAAAGAGATATAATCAAAGGTATACAAATGAGCTATGTGTGCAATGTTTCAATCTAAATTCTGAGAATCAAAAATATTTAGCTCATTCCTAAGTTTGCTAAAGGTTTTCTCATCTAATGGTTTGGTAAAGATATCGGCTAATTGTTCTTTGGCGCTAACATAAGCAATTTCGATATCCCCCTTTGTTGGTGATCTCTCAAAAAGTGATACCGAATGTCTATGTGCTTAGTGCGGCTGTGTTCAACGGGATTATCCGCCATGCAGATTGCACTCTCATTTTCACATAGGAGAGGGACTTTGCTCAATTTGTAGCCATAGTTCCTTAGGGTTTGCCTCATCCAAAGTAATTGCAAACAACAATGTCCTGCGGCAATATACTCGGTTTCGGCGGTGGAAAGAGCCACTGAGTTTTGTTTCTTTGAAGCCTAAGACACCAGGGATCTTCCCAGAAACTGATAAGTCCCTGATGTGCTCTTCCTATCAATTTTACACCCTACCCAATCAGCATCGGAATATCCCATTAAATCAAAAGTGGATCCCTTGGGAAACCAAAGTCCAAACTTAGGAGTATAAACTAAATATCCCATGATTCTTTTCACGGCCCTAAGGTGAACTTCCATAGGATCGGCTTGGAACCTTGCACACATGCATACGGAAAGCATAATATCCGGTCGAGATGCACATAAATAGAGTAAAGATTCTATCATCGACCGGTATACCTTTTGATCTACGGATTTACCTCCCGTGTCGAGGTCGAGATGCCCATTTGTTCCCATGGGAGTCTTGATGGGTTTGACATCCTTCATTCCAAACTTGGTAAGTATGTCTTGTATGTACTTTTTTTGGCTGATGAAGGTGCCATCTTGGAGTTGCTTGACTTGAAATCCTAGGAAATACTTCAACTCCCCCATCATAGACATCTCGAGTAGATTTGTTAGTAGACCCAAATATGATATCATCAACATAAATTTGGTATACAAACAAATCTTTTGCAATAGTTTTAGTAAAGAGTGTAGGATCGGCTTTTTCGACTTTGAAGCCATTAGTGATAAGGAAATCTCTTAGGCATTCATACCATGCTCTTGGGGCTTGCTTGAGCCCATAAAGCACCTTTGAGAGTTTATAAACATGGTTAGGGTACTCACTATCTTCAAAGCCGGGAGGTTGCTCAACATAGACCTCTTCCTTGATTGGTCCATTGAGGAAGGCACTTTTTACGTCCATTTGATAGAACTTAAAGCCATGGTAAGTAGTTGTCGGTACCCTAAATTAGGGGTACCCTCTTCTATAGCATGAAGACACCGCACCCATGCGACATCCCCAGGCCACGCGGAGGACGGCGTCTAACCCCCCCCCCCCCCACATGGGCAGGCCAAAGGGCACCACGTGGCAAGGGAAGACAACACATCCCAGTAAATTCGGACCCCATAGAAGGACACCGGACCCCTATACGTATAAGTTCGAAGCCACCAAGTAGGTCCGAACCTCAGTAGGGTCCCGGAACGAGGAGGACCCTGGCGTGAGTAGGGGTCCGGTGCTGACATGTGTCCAGGCCTTGCCCTCAATTTCCCGCTCAGGTGGAGACCCGCTGCTTGTGGCCCATGACATAAGCTATCGGGTCGAGCCTGACATGAAGCCGTGCAGTCCCTGTATTTATTGAGGAAAGGACGCGCCGCCTGCCACTGCGCTGACGGGCGACATGCCCTCTCAGCATTTAATGCGTCCCGTCCCATCCGCTGGCAGGCGGCGTCAAGGTCATCCAGCAGGCGGCGCGCCTGCTGGGTCTGCTGGCAAACAGTGCACCCGTGCCAGGCAGTGCACTATGTTATCCCTTCTACAAGAAGCTTCCCCAGCACGCCGAAGATACACAGATCTCGGATGACAGGACACAAGGGGATTGCCCCGGCAGCAAATATTTATAGTCCCAAGTGTTATATTCTCTATGTCCCTAGGCCCACATGTCGGGGCCCAGTACATTTGTGCATGCCCCCCTTCAGCTATAAAAGGGGAGGCATGCGACGTTACACACACACACACGCAATCTTAGGTCACACCTTAGACTCGCAAGCTCATACAAGCTCACAAGCAATACATCCCATAGTGGAGTAGGGTATTACGCTCCGGCGGCCCGAACCACTCTAAATCCTTGTGTGTTCTTGAGTTCTTCCCGTTCATCCCAACGATCAAGAAAAACGCCTAAGCCCCTCTTCATTTCAGGATTTAGGGCGGGTGCACTCCACCACCCGACCGGAGATCTACTCTCCGACATTTGGCGCGCTAGGTAGGGGGCCTAGGCATTAGGTTTTTGCTTGATCCCTTGCCCAAGAATGATGGTGCAGATCATTGAGCACCACGCCGAGACTTTGGTAGACTTTGCGGTGGAGGGAAAAGCTGCTTCCTCCACACCGCAGGTTCCTGGTTGCCCAGTACCAAGTACTCCTGCTGTGCATGCCACACGGCAGCACACAGCAGCGCAAACGTCCCGGACTCCATCAAGGGCATCTCCGGGGGCATTGTCGGCAGCCAGGGAATTGTTACGACACCCTCCAAGCTCCACGGCTTCAACAGGAGCCATGAAGCAATGGCGGGACGACGTTGACCGACTGCTCGGGATGGCGCACTCTACTTCGATAAGGTCGAAGACGCGGTCATCCCGGCGCCGACACAAGGCGTCAGCATCTGTGCGCTCGCCCTCAGTAAGGGGCGCACAGACCAACGACCTCCGGGCAGAGCTCAACCGCAGGCGTGTGTGAGAGGATGCCCGGGTCTCCTTGGAAAGGGCCCACGAGCGTCGCCAGAACATCGATGGTCGCGACCTCGATCAGGACTTCGCGGCGGTTGCACCGCAGACACCAATGGGCACCCGGTCCCAAACGGGTGTCCCTTTGGCCGGTGTGGGCTGCGCCGCTCTTGCGGATCATCTCCGCGCGGCGTCCTGGCCACCCAAGTTCCAGCCGCACCTGCCGGAAAAATATGACGGAATGACGAACCCGTCAGAGTTCCTGCAGGTGTACGTTACCGCCATCACAGCAGCGGGTGGAAACACCGCTGTGATGGCAACATATTTTCATGTGGCCTTGTCTGGACCTGCCCTGACCTGGCTCATGAACCTCACCCCGGGATCAGTCTACTCCTGGGAAGAACTCTGCGCGCGGTTCGTGGCAAACTTCGCCAGTGCTTACCAGCAGCACGGTGTGGAGGCCCACCTCCATGCGGTGAGGCAGGAGCCCGGGGAGACCCTCCGGAAGTTCATCTCCCGCTTCACCAAGGTGCGAGGTACAATACCTTGTATTTCTGATGCGTCTGTCATCACGGCCTTCCGACAGGGAGTACGTGATGAAAAAATGTTGGAGAAGTTGGCCACACATGACGTGGAAACAGTCCCCATGCTCTTCGCTCTGGCCGACAAGGGCGCCAGAGCCGCCGAGGGCTATGCATGGCACTCGGCCCCACAAACTGGAGCTGCCCAGTCGGGTGGCTTGGGGGCCGTCCTCCAGGATGGAAAGAAGAAGAAGAAGAAGGACCGCGACTACCAGAAGTCGTGGTCCACCGCTCTGGTGGTCGCAGCTGTGACCGGAGGCCAGGGCGACCGCAACAAACGCTCGCGGCCGTAGAAGGGTAGTAGCGGTTCATGCCCTGTGCACTCGAACGGTCGCCACAGCGCCGTGGAGTGTTCCGAGGTCATTGACCTCGCAAAACGCGTCAGCGAGCAGCACGAGAAGTCTTCTAAAGATGGCTCCCCGCCTCGCCGCCGGCCCAGCAAGGAAAAGATGGACGACGGCGAGGTGGTCGCGGCTGAGCGGGACCTCGGGTATCAGTCGCTCGAGGGGGACCTGAAGGATATCTTCGCCGGAGGTTCTTACTCCGGTGAAGACAACTAGACGGACCCCAGAGGGACCCCGCGTTCCCCGGTCTATGGAGCTAAAGCACGCCTTCCTCCGAAGGCCCTTCCGGATTCCCCACGGGCCCGGGCTACAGACAGGTACATGCAGAAGTGACCACAGCTAGAGACGAGGGCTCCCGTGTCAAAGGCAGGTGGGAACCCTGGGTTAGGACCAAGCCCCACGGCAAGTACCATGCCAAGAAGGGCTCCGCAACTCTCCCCCAGCTGGGAAGGACCCTTCGAGGTAGCGGGAATGCACCGTCCTAGGGGCAGCCATATAGCTACGACTGAAGGAGTACCTTATCCCGATGCCGAACAACTCTGTAAGTTCTATCCATAGAGCAAAGCTAAGGGGTCGAGTCTGTTTCCCTTCTTTGTAACTAGATAACGCATACGTGTACGACAACCCGGTGGGGTCCACTCCCATGAACCCGGTCTATTGGTCTGCACACATGCATGACAAGTTATAAAGAGAAACTACCCTCTCAGCTGTGCTTTTGTGATAGTTCCATCTTGCTGCTTCATGGTCCTACCTTGCAGTCTTTCAGATAGTACTTTTTAGCTAACCCACCCGTACGGTTTCCATCTGTCTGACATGGCAACATCTGAATTGAGCAGCCAGGCTCACAGTTTAGGGCCCCTGACACGAAAGTAGGCAGGTCCGACAGCCTGGGGGCCAGCTCTAGAGAACGGGATCCTGTTCCATAGGGTGGTCTGGAGCCCGTGTAGCCGCTCAGCCAGGTCCTATACCGTGGGCCTGCTTGCTCCGCCGCCCCGTGACGGGAACTTAGTACCTAGAGTTATAAGTCCTGCGGGTCCGACAACCTTGGGACCGGAGCTAGAGAATGGGCATTAGTCTCCTGGGGTGGTCTGGAGCCCGTGCAGCCGCTCAGCCTGGTCCCCTATCGTGGGCCTGCACGCTCCACCGCCCTGCGACAAGTGTCCTAGTATCTAGAACCGTGATCCAAGGGGGTCCGGACACGCAACTTGGCCACCCGGACTAAAACAAGCCGGTCCCGAGCATGTATCAAAGGACGACTAATGTCAGACAGAGAACCCTATAAGGTGTACTACTAATGCTTCCTAGCTAAAAGTTGTGTACAGATCCAGATCCTGGCGAGGTTGCCTCCCAAAGATTGTTGACAACCTTTTTCAGAAACACTGGTATCCAACCTCAACACATCAAGCCTGCTCCCAGGCGGGGGGGCAAGTACTAAGGAGGAGTCAACAATGTCGCACACAGCAGGAACACGCGATACACAGATAAGTGTTAAATACTGCTTAGAAGACAATATTTATTACTTTACAAAAACAGGGGAAGGCCTGGGGGCGGTTCTAAAGAACGGATGCCCGTTCCATAGGGTGGTCTGGAGCCTGTGTGGCCGGTTAACCTGGTTTCGTACCCAAAATCCTGCACACTCCACCACTCCGTGGTGGGTGTCCTAGTACTTAAAACTATAGTCCTGTGCGTCCAACAACCTGGAGGTCCGGCTCTAAAGAATGGGCACTTGTCTCTTGGGGGTATGGAAACCATGTAGCCGCTCAGCCTGGTCCCATACCATGAGCCTACATACTCCACCGCCCTGCGGCAGGTGTCTTAGTACTTGAAGCCACCATCCAGGGGGTCCGAACACACAACTTGGCTTCCCAGGCTAAAATCCTGCGTACATATGTTATTATATTCTGCTCTCAAGCAAATGTCATTACATTCCCTTACAAGTGGGACCCTAGCTCCATTTCTGCAGGAATGAACTATGCTGCACCAATAAGAGTCGCGCTGAAAGCTGGCTCCGGACAGCCCCACCAACGGCGGCAACCACCCCTGCACCAGCAGCGACAATGACCTCCGCTCCGAGCGGCTCGCCAGCAGCAACGATCACCTCAGGGTGAGCGCTACTGCGAACAGGTCCTCGCCCCCGTCCTCCTACGGGGGACGACAGCGAGGCCATTAAAGGCAAAAAGCCGGAGGTCCGGCGGCAGGTGGCACTGATGGTCTCACCAGCGGAGGCAACCACCTCTGCAGTGGGCAGCCTCACCAGTGGAGGCGACCACGTCAGCCCCACCAGTGGCAGCGACCACCTCTGCACCAATGGGCAGCAGCTGCCCTAGCACCCACGAAGAGGTCCTCACTACGGGAGTGAGGACAAGACCATCCAAGAATGCCACTGCCACCCCCGTGGCGTACGACGTCTTGTACGACCTCCCGGTGCGGCCGGTGGCGCGGGAGAAGCCATGGATGTGGCCGACCCGCACACAGCGCGACCGTCGCCCGTGCGGTGGACAGGCAGCCACGCTCCACCCCAGCGGCAGGAGGCAACGCCGGAGGCAGCACTAGAGCCACCCAGGCCGGGGAGCCAAACACACGGCAGCTGACGGCGCCATAGACGGCTGGTCCCGCGTACCCGGAGTTCGCCTCCTCCGCAAGGCTAGCGAACGCCCTTCTCCCTCGAATGCTGGAGGAAGAAGCGGACCGCCAGCCCACGCGGAAGGCGAAGCTCCCACTCGGCTCACCCTCCTCCCCAGCGCGGATGATGAACATCCTTGAAGCTAAGGGCAGGGGGAGGCCGCAGCCCAGCTCGCTTCTCTCCACCACAAGGCTGGTAGTCATCCTTGTGGATGACCATCGGCCGGAGGTTGCGACCGGGCTGCGTGATGAAAATCCTTGAAGCCGAATGATGGTGGAAGGATGCCAACTCCCATGGGGTTGCACCCCTCCAACGGCAGCAAGAAGAAGACAAGATCGACGACACCACCACGAGTGTGCGCTCTCCGACGGTGAAGTCGCCGGAAGGGACGACCATGACGCGGATCCCTCCAGAAAACACCGGTGCACCCCATTTGGAGGCCCGGAAGGTGAAAGGGCGTGATGTTCACAAGAGGAGCGAGGCATGTCTACTGCCCGGGAGATCGACCCTTTTTAAAGGCAGATCCCCCCACTCGCGCCCTTGAAGCGTCACGGGTGAAGTCTCCCCCGGCGTGCACCAAGGATCCCACCTTATGTCACGGGGGCCAGGCCCTACATGTCATACAGGCTAACCCGAAGAAGGAGCGTGCAACTGCCCTGCGGTTACACGCCCCTTCATTTTCAGGGCAAACAGCGGTCAGGAAGGCGAACCGCCGTGCAAGGGGCATGCAACTGCCCCACGGTTAAGCGCCCCTTCATCTTCACCGTAACCAGCGGTCAAAGAGGCGAACCGCCACGCAAGAAGCGTACAACCGTCGCACGGCTGTGCGCCCCCTCAGCTTCGCTGCAACCTACGGTCCAACTTGGAGGCCCAGGCCCACATGTCATGCAACCAACACGTCGGTTACCGAGTGCGAAAAAACCGCACCGCCGCTTGCGCCAATGCCACGTCTTCTCGGGGCCGTCACGGGAGTCTAAAAAGGTAAATTTTTCAGAACCAGTGCAGCGACTCGAGGCACCCCCGCGCATGGCCCAATAGTGACATTAAGTACAATGGTCACGGGCCAGTCAGCCGTGGGAATAGGCATAGCAGTTTGCATGGCCATAGGCGGGCCAGCAGTAATAGCAGCAACAGGCACGCAGGAGCAGCGGTCCAACTGCCAATCAGACTCTAGTCCCACCTGCAGGCTCACATCCTCCCCTGAGGCGGGCCCGGGGGCCACTGTCGGTACCCTAAATCAGGGGTACCCTCTTCTACAGCATGAAGATGCCGCACCCATGCGACATCCCCAGGCCACACGAAGGACGGCGCCTAACCCCCCCCCCCCACATGGGCAGGCCAAAGGGCACCACGTGGCAAGGGAAGACAACACATCCCAGTAAGTCCGGACCCCCACAGAAGGACACCGGACCCCTATACGTATAAGTCTAGAGCCACCAAGTAGGTCCGAACCTCAGTAGGGTCCCGGAACGAGGAGGACCCTGGCGTGAGTAGGGGTCCAGTGCTGACACGTGTCCAGGCCTTGCCCTCTACTTCCCGCTCAGGTGGAGACCCGCTGCTTGTGGCCCATGACATAAGCTATCGGGTCGAGCCTGACGTGAAGCCGTGCAGTCCGTGCATTTATTAAGGAAAGGACGCGCCGCCTGCCACTGCGCTGACGGGCGACGTGCCCTCTCAGCATTTAATGCGTCCCATCCCATCCGCTGGCAGGTAGCGTCAAGGTCATCCAGCAGGCGGCGCGCCTGCTGGGTCTGCTGGCAAACAGTGCACCCGTGCCAGGCAGTGCACTATGTTATCCCTTCTACAAGAAGCTTCCCCAGCACGCCGAAGATACACAGATCTCGGATGACAGGACACAAGGGGATTGCCCCGGCATCAAATATTTATAGTCCCAAGTGTTATATTCTCTATGTCCCTGGGCCCACATGTCAGGGCCCAGTACCTTTGTGCATTCCCCCTTCAGCTATAAAAGGGGAGGCATGCGACGTTACACACACACGCAATCTTAGGTCACACCTTAGACTCTCAAGCTCATACAAGCTCACAAGCAATACATCCCACAGTGGAGTAGGGTATTACGCTCCGGCGGCCCGAACCACTCTAAATCCTTGTGTGTTCTTGAGTTCTTCCCGTTCATCCCAACGATCAAGCAAAACGCCTAAGCCCTTCCTCATTTCAGGATTTAGGGCGGGTGCACTTCGCCACCTGGCCGGAGATCTACTCTTCGACAGTAGCATAGGCAAGTAATATATGAATTGACTCAAGCCTAGCTATGGGTGCATAAGTTTCATCAAAGTCCAAACCTTCGACTTGTGAATAACCCTTGGCCACAAGTCAGGCTTTGTTTCTTGTCACCACACCATGCTCATCTTGCTTGTTGCGGAATACCCATTTGGTTCCTACAACATTTTGATTAGGACGTGGAACTAAATGTCATACCTCATTCCTCGTGAAGTTGTTGAGCTCCTCTTGCATAACCAACACCCAATCTGAATCTCATAGTGCATCCTCCACCCTGTATGGCTCAATAGAGGACACAAAAGAGTAATGCTCACAAAAATGTGCAACTCGAGATCTAGTAGTTACCCCCTTATGAATGTCTCTGAGAATGGAGTTCACGGGGTGATCTCTTTGAATTGCTTGGTGGACTCTTGGGTGTGGCGGTCTTTGACCCTGTATCTCTTGATCATCTTCCTTATCTTCATTGACTTTATCTCCCCCTTGATCATTATCCTCCTCTTGAGGTGGCTCATCCTCTTGATCTTCATCATCCTAAGCCTGGTCCTCATCTTGAGTTGGTGGAGATGCTTGATTGGAAGATGATAGTTGATCTTGTGCTTGTGTGGGCTCTTCGGATTCCTTAGGACACACATCCCCAATGGACATGTTCCTTAGCGCGACGCACAGAGCCTCTTCATCATCTAGTTCATCAAGATCAATTGCTCCACTTGGGAGCCATTAGTCTCATCAAACACAATGTCACAAGAAACCTCAACTAATACAGTGGATTGTTGAAGACTCTATATGCTCTTGTGTTTGATTCGTATCCTAGTAAAAAGCCTTCTACAGCCTTAGGAGCAAATTTAGATTTTCTACCTCTTTTAACAAGAATAAAACATTTGCTACCAAAGACTCTAAAATATGAAACATTGGCCTTTTTACTAGTTAGGAGTTCATATGATGTCTTCTTGAGGATTCGGTGAAGGTAGAGCCGGTTGATGGAGTAGCAAGCAGTGTTGATTGCTTCCGCCCAAAACCGGTCCGGAGTCTTGTATTGTAACACCTCAAAATCTCATTCTAAAAATTATAGTAAATTTTTTTTCCGAAGATCTTGAATTGGAATTTTTTTCTAGTTCCCATAACTTTTAAAGTCACATCTCCAAAAATAAAAGTTTTCTAATAAAAAGGATTAACAAAATAGTTCTTATATGAAATAAATTATCACTTATATAAGTGTCCATAAGGATATGTGTAAGAGAAATTTCTTTATAGAGATTATACAATATAAAACTATGTTCCTTATATTAAATATGTGGGATTTACACATTTAAAAGGCAATGGCTTAAATAATAAATAAATAAAAATAAAATATATTGCATATCATACTAGATCTTGAATTATGCATTTAATTTGAATTTAGAAACCCAATTCATGGATTAAATTGGAAAAATTTACAAATCTAAATAAGGGGTAGAGAAAAAGGAAAATCAGAAAATGGAAAAGAACCTAACCGGGCCTACATCACCCTATTCAGGCCCACCAGTATACCGCGCCGGCCCAGCTGATTTTGGCGCCGACATCATGGGCCCACCGGTCATCTTCACGCGCGCGCGCGCGCGCTCGTTTGTGTGTCGCTGCCAACTCGGGCCCGCGCGTCAGCGCTTTCTTCTCCCTCGCGACCGAACGAACTCGCCGCGAGCTCCGCGTGCTTCTCGGGCGCCGTTCCAACCACCGCGCGGATTCCGGGTCCGAGGTTCGCCACCGCGGGGGGTGGGGAAATAAAGACTCGACCGTGCCATAGGTACCTGCCTATCGTGCTCTTGCCGCTGTTCCATAAGCACCATCGCGCCGCCGTGGGTTCTTCTTGTTCCGCCGCAAGTGAAGCTCGTCGTAGCTGGGACTCTGTCCTCTGGGTTGGCCTAGGCTGGGTCGCCATTGTCTAGGGTGGCCGTCCGCGACCTCAATTGGAGGGCGGACCTTGGGGAGCGCGGGTAATTCCTCACCGTGATCCCGCCACCGTCGTACTTCCGCCCATCGCCGTGGCCACGCTCCTGTGCCTCATTCCGTCGGTAAGAAACCCATCCAATCGACTCGCCTCGTCCTCCTCTACGTTTAGCAAGGTCCAATTTGGGTTTGGCGCTCGGGAACAGCCGATTGGCAGCCTCGCCGGCGTGCTCCGCCGAGCGTGCAGGGCGGCGCCGCCGTGCGGGTGTGCTCCGTTGGGGGAAAAAGAAGAACGATCGTGGGCCGTTCGATCCTTCTCGGACGGCTGCGATTAAAAGACAGGATAACGTTTCGCTTTGTTGAATCATAACCGTAGGATGCAAATCGTTCGGTAGAGCTTGGATCTAGGCTCAGAGCGATATTAGTCGTTGATCTCATATCCATTGGCCGGAGGAGTGTGCGGGTTTGGAGGGCGCTCAATTTTGATCTGGAGCGTCGCTCATTGATCCAACGGCCGAGATCTGAGAATACCCCTTCGCCGTGGCAATCTTTGTAAAGAGCCCCTGTTCTTTTTGTAAATGAACCCGCCGTCCACTTAGCTAGGTTCTGAGTCTCAGGAATTCTTCTGTAATAGCCCCTGGGTTTTCTGGAAAATGAGGCCCCATCCAGAATAGTTTTAACCCAAGAATTTAAATTTCAAATTGATTTTCAATGTATAAATAATGTCTAGAACTTCAATAATTCATAGAAAATGCATATGAACTCCAAATTACTCTATTCCAGTTCCTAAAATTTTATAATTTTATTCTCTATCACTTAGAGCCTCTGTTTTGTCATGAAAACAGTAATAAATTTAATTCCTTACTTAAACCCATTTTAAACACATAAAACATTTGAAAATGCATAACTTAAAATCTATAAGTCCAAAAATTATGATTTCTGTTCCTAGAATTTTATTTTAATGTGTAGATTATTACTGTGTATTTTGCATATATGTTTGGTGTAATGTTAATTTTGCCTATACAATGTTTGTCTGTATTGCTACGACTAGCAGTGAGGTCACGAGTCATCTGAAGAGCAAGTTGGTACCTGGAATCTCAAGTCCCAGGCAAGTTGTGCCCTTGATCACTTCTTTTTACCCACTCATGTTCTAATTAATCATAATGATCTGCATAGGTTAATTTTGATGGGACCCAATAGGTTACCCTAGTTTGTCTATCTTTATACCTTGTTTACCACTGAACCTTTTGGGTAGTACTTGCTAGTGCTTTATGTGGTTTTGGGTATGAAGGTACATTATTCATGATCACACTTTTATTATATGTTTATTATTATTGTTCATGATAAGATCATTATGTTAATTGGAACATGGAGAACCACCCGGGAAAACAGTGCTACCACAAGGGTTTAATGGGACGCCCTTGGCCGATTAATTAGGAAAGCTAGTGGAAGACTACCTTACCCGAAAGGGGCAAGGGCAGTAGGGGAGTGGTCAGTGTAGGGAGGCCCTCGGGAGGATTTTGCTGTGATGGCGGTCCTGCAAGGGATTCCTGCATTGGAGCTTCCTATAAACTGTAGCGGGTTTTCTGAAGCTAGTGGAACTTTGTAAAGGCCTCGTAGTGTTACCCTGCCTCGCCTCCTCGGTAGAGGTGTATGGGAAGTCGTGATCCCTTGGCAGATGGGTAACATGACTTGTGGGTAAAGATGTGCAACCTCTGCAGAGTGTAAAACTGGTATACTAGCCGTGCTCACGGTCATGAGCGGCTCGGACACTCACATGATTAACTTATGGAACTAAATTCAATTTGTCATATGCATTGCATCGCAGGTGATGTTGTTACTTTTGTTCTACTTAATTGGGTTGGTATTTACTTATACTTAGTAACTGCTAATAAAATTTTGACCAACTTTAAAAGCAATGCTCAGCTCTAATCATCCTCTTTGGTAAGCCTTACACTTCACGTGAGCTCCCACCTTTGGCGAGTTCTTGCACATTATTCCCCACAACTTGTTGAGCTATGAACGTATGTGAGCTCACTCTTGCTGTCTCACACCCCCCCCACACAGGTCAAGAACAGGTACCGCAGGATGAGGCGCATGGAGGATGCTGCGATGTGTTCGTGAGAGATCTAGGCCGTCGTCTCCCAGTCAACTTCGGGTTGCTGGACCGTTGTCTCCTTATAATGTAATTATTTATTTTGTATAGAACTCCTGTTATATAGTAAAGATGTGACATTCGATCCTGTGCCATGATTCATCATATGTGTGAGACTTTGTCCCAGCACACCTGGTGATTATGTTCGCGCCCGGGCTTTGGACCCCTGAAACCCGGGTGTGACATGTATTCATCAAGCATGGTCCTCGCCATGTCCAGTAGAGTTCTATTCTTCCTCTCCACTACACCATTTTGTTAAGGTGTGTAGGGAGAAGAGAACTCATGCTTGATTCCCTCATCCTCAAGAAATCCTTCTATTTGTGAGTTCTTGAACTCCGCCCCGTTGTCGCTTCTTATTTTCTTGATCCTTAATCCGAACTCATTTTGAGCCCGTCTCAAGAATCCCTTTAAGGTCTCTTGGGTTTGTGATTTTTCCTGCAAAAAGAATACCCAAGTGAAGCGAGAATAATCATCCACAATTACAAGACAATACTTACTCCCGCCGATGCTTATGTAAGCAATCGGGCCGAATAGATCCATGTGGAGTAGCTCGAGCGGTCTATCAGTCATCATGATGTTCTTATGTGGATGATGACCACCAACTTGCTTTCCTGCTTGGCATGCGCTACAAGTCCTATCTTTCTCAAAATGAACATTTGTTAGTCCTAAAATGTACTCTCCCTTTAGAAGCTTACGAAGATTCTTCATTCCAACATGGGCTAGTCGGCGATGCTAGAGCCAACCCATATTAGTCTTAGCAATTAAACAAGTGTTGAGTTCAGCTGTATTCTCATTAAAATCAACTAAATATAGCTGACCCTCTAACACTCCCTTAAATGCTATTGAATCGTTACTTCTTCTAAAGACAGTAACACCTAAATCTGTAAAAAGATAGTTGTAACCTATTTTGCATAATTGAGAAACGAAAAGCAAATTGTAATCTAAAGAATCTACAAGAAAAGTATTAGAAATAGAATGGTCAGGTGATATAGCAATTTTACCAAGTCCTTTGACCAAACCTTGATTTCCATCCCCGAATGTGATAGCTCTTTGGGGATCTTCGTTTTTCTCATAAGAGGAGAACATTCTCTTCTCCCCTGTCATGTGGTTTGTGCATCCGCTATTAATAATCCAACTTGAGCCCCCGGATGCATAAACCTGCAAAACAATTTAGGCCTTGTTCTTAGGTACCCAAACAATCTTGGGTCCTTTCACGTTAGAAACAAGCACCTTGGGTACCCAAACACAAGTCTTTGACCCCTTGTGTTTGCCCCCAACATATTTGGCAACTACTTTGCCTGATTTGTTAGTTAAAACACAAGAAGCATCAAAAGTTTTGAATAAAATATTATGATCATTTGATGCAGTAGGAATTTTCTTTTTAGGCATTTTAACATGAGTAGAATGCCTAGAGCTAGAAGTCTCATTCTTATATATAAAAGCATGGTGAGAAACAGAATGAGATTTCTTAGCATGAATTCTCCTAATTTTGTGTTCGGGATAATCAGCAAGATATAAAATGTAGCCCTCATTATCCTGAACCATGGGAGTTTTGCCCTTAACAAAGTTAGACAATTTCTTAGGGGCATTAAGCTTGACATTGCTTCCCTGTTGGAAACCAATGCCATCCTTAATGCCAGGGTGTCTCCCACTATAGAGCATGCTTCTAGCAAATTTAAAATTTTCATTTTCAATTTCATGCTTATTAATTTTAGCAGTTAATTGAGCTATATGATCATTTTGTTGTTTAATTAAAGCAAGGTGATCATGAATAGCTTCTACATTAACATCTCTACATCTAGTACAAATAGTAACATGATCAACAGCAGATGTAGAGGGCTTGCAAACATTTAATTCATCTATCTTAGCATGTAATAAGGCATTCTCATTTCTACGACAGGAAATAGAATCATTGCAAACATTTAATTCTTTAACCTTAGAAATGAAATTGTCATTTTCAGTTCTAAGACTAGCAATTGAATCATTACAAGCATTTAATTTTTCAACCTTAGCAATTAATCTAGCATTCTTAGTTCTAAGGTTAGAAATTGATTCATGGCAAATGCTAAGCTCCTTAGATGAATTTTCACATTTCTCTACTTCCTGAACATGAGCATTTTTCAATTTAACAGGCTTTTTGTTTTCTTTAATAAGTAATTCCTCTTGGCTATCCAAGAGTTCATCCTTCTCATGAATAGCTCCTATCAATTCATTCAATTTTTCTTTTTGTTGCATGCTAAGGTTGGCAAAAAGAGTAAGCAAGTCATCTTCATCTTCACTAGAACTACCCTCATCACTAGATGTAGTATACTTGGGGGTGGTTCTAGATTGTACCTTCTTCTTTTTGTCGTCCTTTGCCATGAAGCACTTGTGGCCAACGTTTGGGAAGAGGAGGCCCTTATTGACGGCGATGTTGGCGGCATCCTTGTCGCAGGATGAGTCGGTGGAGCTCTCATCGGAGTTCCATTCCTGACACACGTGGGCATTGCCGCCCTTCTTCTTGTAGTACCTCTTCTTTTCCTTCTTCTTCCCCCTCTTGTCGTCGCCCCCGTCACTATCACTAGACATTGGACATTATGCAATAAAATGACCGGGCTTACCACACTTGTAACACACCCTCTTGGAGCGAGGTTTGTAGTCTTTCCCCCTCCTTTGCTTAAGCATTTGGCGAAAGCTCTTGATGATGAGCGCCATCTCCTCATTGTCGAGCTTGGAGGCATCGATGGGGAGCCTACTTGATGTAGACTCTTCTTTCTTCTCTTCCGTCGCTTTGAATGCGACGGGTTGCACCTCGGGTGTGGAGGTGCCTCCTTGCTCCAAGTCGACGATGTGTTTGGAACCTTTGATCATTAGTTCAAAGCTCACAAACTTTCCTATCACTTCCTTGGGAGACATTAATTTGTATCTAAGATCCCCACAAATTAATTGAACTTGAGTAGGATTACGAAAAACAAGGGATCTTAGAATAACCTTGACTATTTCATGGTCATCCCATTTGGTGCTCCCGAGGTTGCGCACTTGATTGACCAAGGTCTTGAGCCGGTTGTACATTGCTTGTGGCTCCTCTCCTTGGTTGAGGACGAATCGACCGAGCTCCCCCTCGATCGTCTCCCATTTGGTGATTTTGGTCACCTCATCTCCTTCGTGCGCGGTCTTTAGGACATCCCAAATCTCCTTGGCACTTTTTAACCCTTGCACCTTATTATACTCCTCTCGACATAAAGAGGCAAACAGTATAGTAGTTGCTTGGGAGTTAAAGTGCTGGATTTGGGTGACCTCGTCCGAGTCATAGCCCTCGTCCCCCACCGTAGGTACCTGTGCTCCAAATTCAACAATGTCCCATATGCTTACGTGGAGTGAGGTTAGATGATGCCTCATTTTATGACTCCACATACAATAATCTTCACCATCAAAATATGGTGGTTTTCCTAATGGAACGGAAAGTAAAGGAGCGCGTTTAGAAATACGGGGATAACGAAGTGGCATCTTACTATACTTCTTGCGCTCGTGGCGCTTAGAAGTGACGGACGCCACGTGTAACACCCTGAATTTGGGGGTATAAATTTTTTTTCTAATATTCACCAAATTCAGGTGTTACCATCTCTTTTTCTTGCTTTTCTTTTCCTTTTCCTAAATAGTGAAGAGTTATTTTGTTTTATATCTATGCGTAAGCCTAGTAAAATAAAATCTTAAAGGAATTTTGATTGTTGCATTCATGCCGATGCGTAGTGTTTATGAGTGCAAAATGTTATTGTAACAGATTAAAATATCTCGAGGATGTTCCCAAGAGTTTTTTTGGAATCTTTGGAATGTTACTTCGAGTATTAAATATGAATTTAAGTTTTTTATAATATTAATGAAATGTGTGGAGGCGAAGTCTGGAGTCTTATGATGTTTCGTGAATGCTTGGTGTTCTGCTTCATGCGCCTAGGGGTCTCTTTAATAGCCCCAAGGCAGCTAGGAGCCGTTGAAGATCAATTTGGTAGGCAATTCTTGCCTTCTGTCGAGTGGTGCACCGGACAGCACTATAGCAGTTCGGTGCTCGATTTCCTTCCATATCGGGCACAGCCGACCATTGGTCCTTGTCGGAGCGAAGGCAGAAACGCCACCCTTCGCCCGAAGTCTCCACCGCTTAGCCCCTGCCCTGACAGACAAAGCAGGCAGGGACACCCTTCGCTTCATCGGCACCAGAGACAGCACGGAGACCCTTCGCTCGATTCGGCACCAGACGAAGGCCTGCGGCGACGCCTCCCCGCGGCGCGGCCTCGTTCAGCTCTGAGGCCCACATGAGATCTGGCCCATTGTAACGGGCCCTGCGTGGCCGCGTTTGTGTTACGGGCCTAATTTGTAAAGGCATACTTGTAATTACAGCTTGTAACCCCGCTTTATGGGAATATTCTAGGGATAAACTAGGTGCCTGAGGGCACATGCATCCTTAAAGCAAGGCGCCGTGCACTCGGATACCTATAAATACCCCCGCACAGTGCCCGTGAGAGGCTAGATTAACAGAGCTTTTGCCATCACGCGCGAGTGCCCTGTTGCCATCACCATTCACTCGTGTTGGATCCCCTTGCTGTCGAGAGCAAGTTCCAACATTTGGCGCCCACCGTTCGTGCTACGAGACAACCACCCGCGATGGCACCCAAGAGAGCTAACCCGAAGGCTGACGAGGCTGCGAAGGCAGCACTGCTCGCCGCAAGAAAGGGCAAGGCCCTCGCCCTCACCCAATCCACCCACCAAGAGGCCACTGAAGACGACACCCTCCGCACCTGCGACCCTGAGGGACAACCCTCAGGCTTCGCACCTCCCTCAGGCTTCACACCTCCCTCAGACTTCGCACCACCGGAGGGCGCGGACCTCGCCGGGGACGGTGAGGTCCTCGGCGTCTCAGCAGAAGAACAGCTACAGCTGCGCGCCCTGTGCCTCAAGAACCGCAACCTCCAGAGGCAGAAGGAGATACTAGAGGCCAAGCGCCAGCGTGTGTCCGCACTCGCCAAAGTGCGGCAGATGATACGCGACGAAGAGCACAAGGCCCAGGAACTCGAGCGGGAGATTGCGCTGATGCAGCGCGAAGGCCACCTCAGCCCGCGGCACGAGTCATCCCTCCAGCAGCGCGCACAAAACGAAGACACGCGCGAAGGCCACCCCGGCCTGCAGCATGGGCCACCCCTGCAACACCGCGCGCAACCGGAGGACCCGCGTTTCCCCCAGCGCGACTTCACTTTCCCGCACGCCGCGCCATTCCAAGGGGTCAATTATCTCGATGAGCGAAGCCCCCTGGCGCCTCACCTGCAAGTGACGCCGTGGCCAGCTAACTTCCGGGCTGGGACCTACCCCAAGTACAACGGCAGCACCGACCCGGCTCAATACATAATGAGTTACCAGGTCGCCGTCGCATCGTCCGGGGGGGACGACGCCACAATGGCGAAGTCCTTCATCATCGCCCTCGAGGGCCCCGCACTCACCTGGTTCACCAGGTTGCCTCCGCTGTCCATCGATTCCTGGAGAAGTCTCCGGGACAAGTTCCTCCTCAACTTCCAAGGGTACCGCCCGGACACCGATGCCCTGGCCGAGCTCTCGCTCTGCAAGCAGCTAGAGAGGGAGACACTGAGGGAATATTACCGCAAATTCCTGACACTCAAGTCACAGCTACCCTCAGTCGATGACCAGATTGCCATCCACTATGCTATCAGTGGTCTTCGCGCTGGCGTCCTTTACAGCCACTGCATCAGAGATCCGCCGAAGAACCTCCAAGAGTTATACCAGCTGTTTGAAAAGTACGCCAGATCCGAGGAGCTCCACCAGCGCAAGATTGAGTCCCAGCGGAAGCCAAAAGATGCTCCACAGTCCAGCCGCACGTGGACAAGGACTCCGCAACTAGACTCCGGTCGAGATGGCCGCGGTCAGCAGCAAGTGCACAACATTGCCAACCAGCAGCCGGCCGCTGACCCCCTTCGTCGCCAGGAATATCCCCCCCAGGGCCGCGGAAGTGGAACTCGCGGCAGGGGCCGAGGGCGTGCGCAGCCACCCCCTCCACCGCGCCGATTTTACTGCCTTTTCCATGGCGAAGACTGCGCCCACCAAACCAAAGACTGCCCCGAAGTGAAGGCCACCAGAGACAGAATGGCGAGGGCGCAGCCAGCCGACAACCCCAGAATTGTCGCGCATAATTACCAGCCACCCCCTCCACCATATATCCACGCTCCCGCCCCGCATCCACCGCACCACGCTTACCAACATCATCAGGAAGTACAAATCGTACATCCTCCGCCTCCACCACCACACCAGCAACAACAAAACATCCCCCATGCCCCAAAGCAGGAAGACTTCGCCGATCAACCTTATCGCGGAGTCATTCATATGATAACTGGGGGGTCCAGCACCGACTTCGACACCAAGCGGCAGAAGCGAGACCACTACTGCAGCATAAACCATGTCGCTGTCATGGGCCCAGTTGTGCAGACAAAGTGGTCCCACATACTGCTCACCTTCGACGCACGGGACATCGACTTGCGCAGCGCCCCCCACTGCGATGCCATGGTTATCAACTGCAGCGTGGCAGGCTGGGACCTACACAAGGTCCTCGTTGACAACGGCAGCCAGGCGGACATCATCTTCCTCCACGCCTTCGATCGCATGGGCATCAGCCACAGCCTGCTTAAGCCTTCGGACAACCCGTTGTATGGCTTCGGCGGCAAAGGCACCTTCCCCGTCGGCAAAATAGAGTTGCCCCTCTCCTTCGGTGTAGCACCCAATGCCCGAAGTGAGCAAGTGACTTTTGACATTGTGGATATGGTATATCCATACAACGCCATCATGGGTCGGGGCTCCATCAATAAGTTTGAAGCTGCCATCCACGGACTGTATTTGTGCATGAAGATACCAGGCCCGCTAGGCGTAATTACAGTCTACGGTAACCAGCAGACAGCGCGCAACATAGAGCGGGACTTCGTGCCTGGTCAGAGGAACGTGCACTGTCTCACGACACAGTGCGAGGTCCCTGCGCCCGCCAGCCCAACTGACAAGCAGCACGACAAGGCTCAGTTGCAGAGTCAGGGTGGGACCAAGACTGTCCCCCTCGATCAGGCCACGCCCAAGCAGACAGTCACTATCAGCGAAGACCTTACTTCGCATGAAGAAGAGAAGCTCCTCTGCTGCCTGGCCAAGAATAAAGATGTCTTCGCCTGGTCCGCCCTCGACCTGGTCGGAGTCAGCCGATCCATAATCGAGCACAGTTTGGGAATTGACCCCTCGGTGCGACCAAGAAAGCAAAGGCTCCGCAAAATGTCCGACGAAAAGACAGAGGCCGCCAAGGCGGAGGTGCACCGCCTCCTAGAGGCTAAATTCATTGAGCCAGTGGCTTACCCCACATGGCTCTCCAATGTTGTAATGGTGCAGAAAAAAAGCGGGAAATGGCGGATGTGCATAGACTTCACCAGTCTCAATAAGGCCTGCCCAAAAGACAATTTCCCGTTGCCACGGATCGACAAAATAGTCGATAGCGCGGCCGGATGCGAGGTCATGTCTCTCCTCGACTGCTTCTCCGGCTATCACCAGATATACATGAAGGCGGAAGACAAGGCTAGCACCAGCTTTATCACACCCTTCGGCACTTATTGCTTCATCAGAATGCCGGAGGGTCTCAAGAATGCCGGGTCCACCTTCTCCAGACTCACCAAAACAGTACTCGAAGGGCAGGTCGGCAGAAATATATTTACATATGTGGACGACATCGTCGTCGCCAGCAAAAATAAGGAGGACCATCTCGCCGATCTGGCCGAGACATTCGCAAACATGCGAGATGCACGACTCCGCCTAAACCCGGAAAAGTGCGTTTTCGGTGTTCGCCAGGGCAAGATATTGGGCTACCTGGTGTCACACCGCGGCATCGAGGCCAACCCAACCAAGATCCAGGCCATCATCGACATGTCGCCTCCGCAGTCCGCCAGGGACGTCCAGCGTCTGACAGGCAGATTGGCCGCTCTCAACAGATTCATCTCCAGGTCGGCCGAGCGAAGTCTTCCTTTCCTCAAAACTCTCCGCGGCGCAAAAGACTTCGCCTGGGGGCCGGAGCAAGCAGCGGCCTTCGCCTCATTAAAACAGTACTTAACGGAGCTGGCCACCCTCACGAGCCCCGACTCCTCGCTCCCCCTATTGCTCTATGTCGCGGCTTCGCCGCACGCGGTCAGCGCGGCACTAGTGCAGGAGCAGACAGTCGAAGGCGCTGTCAGACAGTGCCCTGTTTATTACGTCTCTGAGGTCCTGACACCGTCCAAATGCAACATGACAGAGCTGGAGAAGATCGCCTACGCAGTTGTTATGTCCTCGCGCAAGCTGCGCCATTACTTTGAAGCATTCAAGGTCCGCGTCACCTCAGACAGGGGGCTCGGCGAACTGTTTAGAAACCCGGAGGCATCGGTGAGGATCGCCAAGTGGGCAGCCGAACTCTCCGGCTACCACATCAGCTTCGAGCCCAGGACAGCCATCAAATCGCAAGTCCTGGCAGACTTCGTCGTCGACTGGACCGGGCCAGTAACACAGCCGGACCCGACCACAGAGAAGGTCTGGACGATCCATTGCGACGGCGCATGGTGCCATGCGGGGGCAGGCGTCGCTGCAATCATAACCTCACCAGTCGAGGTCAAGCACAGATATGCAGCACGACTCAGCTTCAATCTGGAATCCGACAGATGCACAAATAATATAGCAGAATACGAAGCAGTCATCCTCGGCCTCCGCAAGCTAAGGGCCCTCGGAGTCACCACTTGCATCATCAAAACAGACTCCAAGGTAGTTGCCGGCCAGGTCGAGAAAGACTATGCAGCCAAGGACCCCGCACTCACGCAGTACCTCGCGGCCATCCGAAGTCTCGAGAGGCAGTTCAAGGGGTTCACCGTGCAGCATGTGGACCGGGCCAAGAATGAGGAGGCCGACGCATTGGCAAAGGCCGCGGCCAGGGGCGAAACTATGCCCTCCGACGTGTTCTTCCATATCATCGGCACGCCAGCAGTCCGGAGCCCCGAAGGGCTCCAAATAACCAATGACAGCGAGGGCCACCGTACAGTTAACCTCATCATGACCGAAGACTGGCGAGCACCCATTACCCTGTTCCTGCAGGGGTATTATCACCCAGCCGACATCAGTGAGGCCAAGCGCCTCAGACATCGAAGCCGGGACTTCGCTCTGATTGAAGGCCACCTCTACAAAAAAGGGGTCAGTCAACCAATGCTTAAGTGCGTCACCGAGGCCGAAGGCATGCAGATTCTACGTGAAGTCCACAGTGGCACGTGCGGCTCGCACGCGGGGCCGAGGGCCCTAGCTGCTAAGGTGATCCGCCAGGGTTTTTACTGGCCCGCAATGATTTGCGCCGCGAATCGGGTCACTCGGTCCTGCGAAGCCTGCCAGAAGTTCTCTCCTCGGTCAGGCGGCCCTTCGCAGTATACAAAGCTGATCGCCCACACATGGCCTCTCCAGCGCTGGGGTCTCGACATTGTTGGACCCCTGCCCACCGCTCAGGGGAACCTTAAGTTCGCCTTCGTCGCGGTCGAGTACTTCACCAAATGGATCGAGGCACGGGCTGTCGCCACAATAACATCAAAGACTGCCCAAAAATTCTTCTGGCAGAACATCGTTTGCCGCTTCGGAGTACCGTCCGAATTAACAGTCGACAACGGCAAGCAGTTTGATAACCAAGACTTCAAGGATTTTTGTTTCTCCATTGGCACCAAGCTTGCCTTCGCCTCAGTCTATCATCCGCAGTCCAACGGGGTCGTGGAGCGCGCCAACGGGAAAATCTTCACAGCTATCAAAAAAATGCTCCTCGATGAAAAAAAGGGCAGATGGAGCGATTTTTTACCTGAGGCAGTCTGGGCACTAAACACGACTGAGTGCAGGGCGACCGGGTTTACTCCCTTCCGTCTTTTATACGGATCGGAGGCCATGACCCCGCAAGAAATAAAGCACGGGTCCCCACGAACAGTCCCGTCAGCCGTCCCAGATGTGGACGAGCCAACTTCAAAGGATCTCATCGACGGAGACCGTGTCTTCGCCCTACAGGCCCTGAACAAGTATCAAGCCCAGACCAAAGCATGGCGCGACCATTCAGTCACCCCGAGGGAGTTCAGCGAGGGGGACCTCGTACTCATTCGAACAGCTCGGACGGAGTCCAAGGGCAAGCTGGAGCCCAGGTGGGAGGGCCCTTTCATCGTCAAGACGAAAGCTTCCCCCAGCGCTTACAGGCTCACAACGCCAACCGGCGAGGACCTGGAGCACTCCTGGAACATCGACAACCTCCGCAAATTTTTTGTTTGATTCCTCAGGGCTGTCTTCGCCCTTGTAATTCGCAAAAACAATCTTGCACCGGCCCGCACTCTTTTCCTCCCGGGGGGTGAGGTTTTTAACGAGGCGGAGCCATGTAATATATGCGTAAAAAATCCCCCGCAAAAAGACATGCGTCGAAAAAGACCGCGATGACGGTCTTCGACATTCGACCACCACGAGGTCACCGCGAGGCTAAGCGCTAGCTACCCTCGCGTGCGACAAATCCGCGCAGAAGTCGCCTAAGGGTGCAGCCGGATTAGCACAACAAGTGCGAAAAAAATCTAAGTCTATCGCGAAGACTATCCGCGCAGAAGTCGCCTAAGGGTGCAGCCGGATTAGCACAACAAGTGCGGAAAAAATCTAAGTCTATCGCGAAGACTATCCGCGCAGAAGTCGCCTAAGGGTGCAGCCGGATTAGCACAACAAGTGCGGAAAAAATCTAAGTCTATCGCGAAGACTATCCGCGCAGAAGTCGCCTAAGGGTGCAGCCGGATTAGCACAACAAGTGCGGAAAAAATCTAAGTCTATCGCGAAGACTATCCGCGCAGAAGCCGCCTAAGGGTGCAGCCGGATTAGCACAACAAGTGCGGAAAAAATCTAAGTCTATCGCGAAGACTATCCGCGCAGAAGTCGCCTAAGGGTGCAGCCGGATTAGCACAACAAGTGCGAAAAAAAATCTAAGTCTATCGCGAAGACTATCCGCGCAGAAGTCGCCTAAGGGTGCAGCCGGTTTAGCACAACAAGTGCGGAAAAAATCTAAGTCTATCGCGAAGGCTATCCGTGCAGAAGTCGCTTAAAAGTGCAGCCGGATTAGCACAACAAGTGCGAAAAAACCGAAGACTATCTGTGCAGAAGACACTTAAGGGTACACCTGGACTAGCACAACAACGGCTGAAACGACAACATCAAACCATCCACGCCAAGACCAACTATAATCAAGCCAACACAGCGCAGCAAAACAAATCAGTAAGTACAAAACGCCTTCGCACACACACATGCACGCGAGGGCACACAATTCCACCATACAAGCCTCTACATACACAAGCGAGGGCACCACACTCTACATCGGCTCAACCTTAGGAATAATTCCCATCTCCCTATAATTAAATAACATTATCCTGAGCTCCTCACCCGCAAAAAGCCTTCGCAGTTCCCCTTCACCCACACTCTCGGCGGTCGGCAGAGACAACAGTTCCTGCCGACCAGCCCCACTCACACGAAGCAGAGCCCGCTCCTCCGCGCTAACCCTACGTTTTGCAACCGCCCTTCGTCGACGGCGCCCGGTGCTAGGGCCTGGCACGTCCGACGCGTCCGCGGCGTGTGGCGAAGCCTCCACCGCAGCCACGTCCAAGGCCGCAAAATAATCCAAATTCTCCTCCGACGACTCCTCAGTCCACTCAACCGAGCTCCCGGAGTCGGCAAAATCAAAAAACTCAGATGCAGACCCACTATATTCATTACCACCTTCCGCGGTCGAAGCCGCCAAAAACTCAGTAGCAGCGGTTGCGTGCGCAGGCCCAAAATCTTGAACCTGCGCAGCAACCAAAATTCAGTACAACATCCAAAATTCCCCAACCCTAAACAACCACTACGCCACCTGCGAGGGCCCTGACGCTGCGGGAGCCTCCGCCGTTGGCTCCGCCGCCACTTCCGCCATTGTTTCCACCGCCTCCGCCGCCGGATCTTCGACGGTCGGCGCAGCTGCTGCGAGGGCATCAGGAGCGCCTTCGGCCACTTTCAGGGGCAGGTCTTCAACTGTCGCAGCAGATGTGGGGGCGCCTGGTGCGTCTTCCGCGGTCTCCGGGGTCGGCTCCGGGTCAGGCAGGGCGCTGTTCAGTGCTCCGAAGTCGTCCACCCGCTCGCCTCGCTCCGCCTAAAACAAAACATACAAAAAGTCAGCAAACACACGCACAGACCACATCCAGCAAACGCCGAACAAACGACAACGTTACCTAAGCCCTCGCAGCCTCGGCCCGCTCCCTGACCACATCACCACCATACAGACCCCACATTCGGTCATAGAGGGCACCGGCGGACTCCTTCACCACGGGGTCTTCGACCTTATAGATATCTCGCCCAAAATCTTCATCTGCCTGGTCGAAGGCCTCATAGTGCCGGCACCCTTCGCGAGAGAGTGCGTTCATCGCCCCCTCGCAGGTGACCAGGGAGGCGAACGACATTAATCCCCTCAGGACAGTGGGGAGCTCCTGCAGCTCCTCTTGCACCCATTCCAGACAGCGAAGCCCGGCCTCTCGCTCCGGCACCACGAAGTCACCGGTCCGCGCACCCAGCTCGCGATATGTGGCCATAAGCTGTGTGCGCGTCCGTTCGGCCTCCGTTCGCACCGCGGCTTCGGCCCCCTTCGCGCGACTCTCCAGAGCGGTGAGCCGCTCCCGCAGGTCTTCGGCGAGATCCTTGGCAAGATTGCCTTCCGCCCGTGCCAGCCTAGCCTCCGCCTGCGCGGCCTGCTCCTTGGCGATGGCCTCGTTGGCCTCCCTCCTCTCCCCCGCCAGCTGGCGCCGGAGGTCAGCCTTTTCCTTCTCCAGGGCGGCCACCTTGTCCGCCAGTTTACGACACTTGCTGTCGGAGGCCGACTTCTCACGGACAGCGTCAGCATGTTGCGTCCGAAGTCTCTCGACTTCGGCACACAAAGCTGCCGTAAGTGCCCCCGACGCAGTACGGCTGGTGAAGTCAGCCACCTGCAGAGCACACGTAAGGCCATGGCCGTAAAATATATATATATATATATATATATATATATATATATATATATATATATATATATATATATAATAGCTCGGCGGACCTGACTCAGTGCCTCCGTCGCCTGACTCAGCGCCTCCGTCACTCCTTTCAGCCGGCGGGTCGCCGCGCCAGCCTCGTCCCTGACCAACGCGAGGGCCGACACCTCGCCTCCGGCGCCAAGGGTCCCGTCCCTCGCCTTCGGCGACAGCGCAGCCGTCGCGATTGCCGCGGCAGGCACAACTATAGCAAGCCGGCCCTCGTCCGACCCTGCAACGCATCAACGAGTAAACAAAAAAAAAGGGCGGCCGGGTGACTTACCCCCAAGATAATCGTCCACACTAATATCGGTGCCGAAGTCGGCAACGCGTTTGCCCGGCGGCGGCGACGTTCGGGCCGCCTTCGAAGCCTCCGCCAATCCGCTGGCCGGCGGCACCACCTTCGTCAGTTTGGAGACTCCGGCGCCCGCCGTTGTCTCCGGCGCCTTGCTGGGTGCAGCGGCGCCCGCCTTCGCCGCCAGCGGCGGCTTGCCTCCGCTGGAGGCCGCAGCCTTCGCCATTCCCCGCTGCCTTTTCGGCCGGGCTTCGTGAATCCTGACAGTCGCCTGGCGTTTTTGCGCCGCCCCTTGGCGATCCTTGTCCATCACTGCCCACACAACAGCACCGATATTTCGCCCGTAAGGAAAAACTCTCCACTGACGAACCATACGAGATGTAAAACAGTCTTCCTCAGCCGCGCAGGGGATAGGAACATTTCTAGGCCAGCAGCCCCCGGTAACCCTCAGCATCCGAGCCGAAGACTCCCGGAGCTCGGGCGAAGACATCCTCTCCCCCGGGGCCGCACACGTCCTCATTAACTCTCTAGCAAAACTATCAGACACCCCAATTCCTCCCATCGCAGTACCTAATTTTCTCTTTTTTGAGGAGGGGGCGGCCGCCAGCGCAGGGTCGCCTCCAGTCTCCACCGCCGGCTTCTTCCCACGGCGGTCCGCTTCGTCTTGACCAGGGTAGCCGTCGTACGGCAATTGATTTAATTTGAAGACCCTGTTCAAACGTTCATTTGACCCGCGAATATCAAAGCTGCGCTGGCCTTCCGTCCTCGCCACGTACCGCCCCACGAGCCGCACCGCCAAGTCCTCCGCATCACGCACAAAGGCGGCCGGGTCACGGTTTCGCAAATTCAGTGCAAAGGCAGGACTTCGCACCACCCTTCCTCCGTGAAAAGGCATCTGGCGAGGGCACACTTCGCCCAGCGCCCAGCCGTGCGCCAAGGGCCAGACCCCGTACGCCACGAACTCTTCAACTAAATCACGACCACTGCTCTGGCCGGCGGCGCACCGAAGGGCCCCTTCGTCTGCATCCTCTTCTGCCACTTCAAAAGGCGGATACGCAGAGTAATAGTGAGAGCACATCTCAGACACGGGAAGTCCTTCATGGCCTTCGACAGTAGCCTCAGCAACGTAAAACCAAAATTCATTCCAATTGCCCCACTTGTTGCGGGCGCACGGAACCAACTCCACTACTGGCATTGTGGTCTTGCCGGTCTTCGGCGTGAATGTGCACGACCCGAACTGGGCAACTCCGTCCTCAACCATCCTCTTCTGCCAATGCAAGCAATAATTCTTCGCAAAAACTTCAACCGACGGCTGTCCGCCGTACGAAGTCGTCGCCCAGACATACTTCGCCAGCGCCACCACGGCGTTCGGTGTCAGCTGATGTATTTGAACGTTGAATCTACGCAGGACTTCGCCAACAAACCGGTGCGCAGGCAAGCGGAGACCGGCGACGAAGAACGCCTCGAAAACAACCAACTCACCCTCCGGCTCGGGGACTTCCTCCGTCCCCGGAGCACGAGCGACTCCGCCGCCAAAGTAGCCCAAACGCTGCATATCTTCAACGCGGGCCGACGTCATCCGTGACACACCAAAATCAACAGAGTCGCCGGCGCGCAGCTCCTCCACCATCACGCTACTCAACGTCTCCTCAGACGAGGCGGCGGCCGGCGGCGTGGCGTCGGCGGAAGAAGAAGAGGATGGCATTGCTACGTACCGTCGGCGGCGGCGGGCGGTCTGCTTCACTCGAGCCAGAACTCCGACGAGCAAAGGGAGCAGTAGAAGAAGAGGAGCAGAAAGACGGTGGGCGGCTAGGGTTTTCACGGAGCGCGGAAGGCAAAGTGCAAACAGCGCCGACCCCCGCCCCCTTTTATAGGCAGGGCGCGGCTCTTCGGGAAACCCGCAATCTGACAGGGCGCGACGCTTCGGAAAACCCGCAGTCCAACAGTACGATGTCCATCAACGGTCACATCAAAAACCCCCGCGGAACCACTTCGAGCGAGGGCAGCGTCTCCGCCATCTAGCGACGTCTTCGGCACCAGGTGACTTTGTCGAACTGGTCCCTCGGAGGGCAAATGTTGGAGCGAAGGCAGAAACGCCACCCTTCGCCCGAAGTCTCCACCGCTTAGCCCCTGCCCTGACAGACAAAGCAGGCAGGGACACCCTTCGCTTCATCGGCACCAGAGACAACATGGAGACCCTTCGCTCAATTCGGCACCAGACGAAGGCCTGCGGCGACGCCTCCCCGCGGCGCGGCCTCGTTCGGCTCTGAGGCCCACATGAGATCTGGCCCATTGTAACGGGCCCTGCGTGGCCGCGTTTGTGTTACGGGCCTAATTTGTAAAGGCATACTTGTAATTACAGCTTGTAACCCCGCTTTATGGGAATATTCTAGGGATAAACTAGGTGCCTGAGGGCACATGCGTCCTTAAAGCAAGGCGCCGTGCACTTGGATACCTATAAATACCCCCGCACAGTGCCCGTGAGAGGCTAGATTAACAGAGCTTTTGCCATCACGCGCGAGTGCCCTGTTGCCATCACCATTCACTCGTGTTGGATCCCCTTGCTGTCGAGAGCAAGTTCCAACAGTCCTCCAGGCTCGTTGACGCACCAGACATTGTCCGATGCACATTGGACAGTCCGGTGTGCCTAACCGATCGTCGGCGCGGACCACGTGTCGCGCGTTGATCGCGTGGAAGACCGTTGGCCGCTGGCGCCGTTGACTCACCGGACAATCCGGTGAATTATAGCCACGTCGCCTTTTTCTTTTCCCGAGAGCAACGAGTTCATCGCTGATGATTTGGACGTGTGCGCAGATGACTCACTGGACAGTCCGGTGCACCACCGGACAGTCCGATGATTTATAGCCGTGTCGCTCCGCCGTTTCCCGAGAGCAGTCGGTTCACCTTTGACCAGTCTGGGGCACCGGACACTGTCTGGTGCACCATTGGACAGTCCGGTGTGCCAGGCCCGAGTTGGTTTTGGCTGTACACAGCCAACTCTTTTCCAACGTCTTTCTTCTTTTCTTCGCACTGTTTCTAGCACTTAGATAAACATGTTAGTATTCAAAAACAATTCACTAAGTCTAGAAACATACCCTGTTCTTTGGTTTGCACTTCTCACTCATTTAGCACATAAGAACTTAATTAATATGTGTTGGACATCTAATCACCAAAATACTTAAAGAAATGGCCCAAGGGCACATTTCCCTTTCAATCTCCCCCTTTTTGGTGATTTATGCCAACACATCAAAAAGCAATAAAAAGTGCAACATCAATGCAAATGAAGACCAAATTATTTTTACTTGAGATTTGGCATATTTGGATCACTCTTTGCCACCACTTGGTTTATTTTTGCAAATCAAATTATTTTTCCTATCTCTAAGTCAAACACACTTGTTAGGGCAAATCGAGAGATAATCCAAGAGTAAAATTGATCAAGTGCCAAAAACTCCCCCTTTTCCCATAATCAAAATTCTCCCCCATAAGAGACCAAATTTTGCAATAAGAGTATTTTGACAAAAAACAAATTCTAACCTTTCTATTTTCAAAAGTCACAAGTGGTTGGCTGATCCATTTGCTTTGGCCTTAATTTCTTCCCCTTTGGCATTAACCACCAAAACGGGATCATTTTTGGCCCTTTAACCCCATTGCCTCACCAAAATGTCAATTAAGAGCAAAAGGCAACTAGAGCATGAGTATGAACATGGAATTAAATATACTAATACCGGAGTGCAGTGAAAGTCTTTTCATCGTCCAAGTTCATTTTCCCTTTCAATGGTCCTTCGAGGCTACTTCAAGTGTACTCAAGCAAACAAGTTAGTATCAAAGGAGTCAAGTTATAGCACATCTCCCCCTAAACATGTGCATCATTTGCACACGGACTTGTGAGGTCCGGGGATGACTTGTACAACATGAGCACCAAACAATAATTGATTTAAATGCTCAAAGTAACATGATCAAAGGCATAGAAAACATGTATGCTATAGATCAATCCAAGTTATGCGAATCTAAGACATTTAGCTCACTACGCAACCTGCAAAACCTTTTCTCATCTAAAGGCTTGGTGAAGATATCGGCTAGCTGGTTCTCGGTGCTAATGTTGTACACATCGATATCTCCCTTTTGCTGGTGGTCTCTCAGAAAGTGATGCCGGATGTCTATGTGCTTAGTGCGGTTGTGTTCAACAGGATTATCCGCCAAGCGGATTGCACTCTCATTGTCACATAGGAGTGGGACTTAGCTCAGATTGTAGCCAAAGTCTCGGAGGGTTTGCCTCATCCAAACCAGTTGCGTGCAACACTGTCGTGCGGCAACGTACTCGGCCTTAGCGGTGGATAGGGCAACTGATGTTTGTTTCTTGGAACTCTAGGACACCAGGGACCTTCCTAAAAATTGGCACGTCCCTGATGTGCTCTTCCTATCAACCTTGCACCCAGCATAGTCGGAGTCTGAGTATCCAATCAAGTCAAAGGTAGACCCCTTTGGATACCAGATCCCGAAGCAAGGTGTAGAAACTAAATACCTAAGAATTCGCTTAACAGCCATAAGGTGACATTCCTTGGGGTCGGATTGAAATATAGCACACATGCATACACTAAGCATAATGTTCGGTCTACTAGCACAAATATAAAGTAATGAACCTATCATTGACCGGTATGCCTTTTGATCAACGGGCTTACCTCCTTTGTTGAGGTCGAGATGTCCATCAGTTCCCATCGGTGTCTTCGCGGGCTTAGCGTCCTTCATTCCAAACCTCTTGAGAAGATCTTGAGTATACTTTGTTTGGGAGATGAAGGTGCCATCCTTGAGTTGCTTTACTTGGAATCCAAGAAAGTAAGTCAACTCGCCCATCATGGACATCTCGAACTTTTGCATCATCACCCTGCTAAACTCCTCACAAGACTTTCGGTTAGTAGAACCAAATATTATGTCATCAACATAAATTTGGCAAACAAAAAGGTCACCATCACAAGTCTTTGTAAAAAGAGTGGGATCAGCTTTCCCAATCTTGAAAGCATTAGCAATTAAGAAATCTCTAAGGCATTCATACCATGCTCTTGGGGCTTGCTTAAGTCCATAGAACGCCTTAGAGAGCTTATATACATGGTTGGGATATCTGTTATCCTCAAAACCAGGGGGTTGTTCCACGTATACCTCCTCCTTGATTGGCCCATTAAGGAAAGCGCTCTTCACATCCATTTGGAACAGCTTAAAGGAATGGTGAGCAGCGTAGGCTAATAATATCCTAATTGACTCTAGCCTAGCTATAGGAGCAAAAGTCTCCTCAAAATTCAAACCTGCAACTTGGGCATAACATTTTGCCACAAGTCGAGCCTTGTTTCTTGTCACCACTCCATGCTCGTCTTGCTTGTTGCAGAACACCCACTTGGTTCCCACAACATTTTGCTTTGGACGCGGCACTAGGCTCCAGACTTCATTCCTTTTGAAGTTGTTGAGCTCTTCCTGCATGGCCAACACACAGTCTGGATCGTGCAAGGCCTCTTCTACCCTGAAAGGCTCAATAGAAGAAACAGACGAGTAATGTTCACAAAAATTAGCTAATCGTGAGCGAGTAGTTACTCCCTTGCTGATGTCACCCAGAATCTGATCGACGGGGTGATGTCTTTGGATCATCGCTCGGACTTGAGTTGGAGGGACCCGTGGTGCTTCTTCCTCCATAACCTGTTATTCATGTGTTCCCCCTTGATCCTGCCCTTCTTCTTGAGGTACCTATTCATTGTCTTGAGTTGGATGCACCAGTGTCGAGGAAGAAGGCTGATCTTGTTCCTATAGTTCCTGTGGTCGCACATCTCCTATCACCATCGTGCGCATTGCGGCCGTTGGAACTTCATCTTCATCTATATCATCAAGATCAACTTGCTCTCTTGGAGAGCCATTAGTCTCATCCAATACAATGTCGCTAGAGACTTCAACTAATCCTGATGATTTGTTGAAGACCCTATTGTAGGGGACACATATCCCCCGGGTCCACTAGAAGGTTAGAAGACCTCACGAAAGGCTTTGGGCCCGATATTTCGCAAGGCCATCCCTTCGTGGGCCTAGGGAGGAACGTCCGGCGAAGTGGATCAACACAAGATTGGATCAACTCAAGCCTAGACGGCCCAACAGATTTAAGCAACATCCACAGCAGTATCCCGACTCTCCCGTGCTGCGTCCTCAGGCATCGAAACTGAATGGCGATAAGTCGGCAGAATCATAGGAAGATAGGCTCAGTTGGTTCACTATTACTTAGGCTTACGTTGTTATCATATCCGCATGTAACGCCCCACGGTCGTGTATATAAGGCCTAGGGGGCATCCCCTCAAAGGACACTCACTCCTTAGCCATCTACTCAACTCTCTAGCATCCCTCGTACTAGAGAACTCCCTTGTAACCCACCACACAAAAGATCCACACCAGGACATAGGTGTTACGCATCTCAAAGCGGCCCAAACCTATACAAGATTGTCTACTGTCTCTCGTGCATCTGGCATGAACCATCGAGCTACAGTCGGTAACACTGTACTACTCCAAAAAGCACCTCGAGGGGCAACCCTGGGTGCGCGGTCAGGCCTAAAACACCGATAGCTGGCGTGCCAGGTAGGGAGTGTGTCACTGATCCAATGGCCATCACTTTCCAGCACAAGATCATCCTCTACTCTGGGTCCGTGTTCCGCTTCGGAACCATTTCATCCGTGGTAGACGAAGAGGTAACTCTACATCGAACCACGGATCCGCCGAAGAGAAAGCCTTCCTCAATAATCTCCGGAAAAGCCAGAGCGAAGCAGGAGAAAGCGCAACCTCCAGCGCCCCGAGCAAAGACTACATCCTGCAAGCCAGGAGCAGAGGATCCGTCTACCCGGAGAACTCCGTTGTCCACCTCTTCTACGGAAAAATGGACATGGATCACAAGGAAAAAGGAAGCCAACAAGGTAAAAGCTCGTCAAGCTGCTCTTCTGGTACCTCCGCCCTCAAAGGAGAACCGAAAGAAGCTTGTCACTACGACGGTTCCATTCTACCCCGACGTCCTCTTCATCGGGGGAAGAGTGGAATCAACCACCATCTCCGACGATGAACCAACCGCGCAGGGAGAAGAACCTCTTCAGCGGGAATCTCGCCAACGAAGGAACCGACACCGAAATATCCAGCGACATCATGAAGCCGAAGAGCGAGACCCAGCATAGACTATGTCACGAGATGAGATCTCGGAGATGGGAGAAACTCCAGAAGAACGAGTCTTCAGGGAAAGAAGGAATTCTCGACGACGTGATCATCAGCAAGCTCAAGAGCAGGCCGAACAGGAGGCGAGACAACACCGAGAGAACCCTCTTCTCGGACGAAACCTTAACCCTAACTTCGCCCGAGCCATGAACACACCGAGTGAGGTCAGTGGAGTGTTGGCTCGGATAACCGATGGCCTCCCCCGGACTCCAGACGCCGAGGGCTATCGGCGGCTGCTCACTCGGGCAGCTAATCATCTTCTACCTCTCACCCATCCACCGAGCGGTCTACGACACACCATCAACAGTCGACGGGACACACGGAGCTCCATCAACGCTTCGCGCGAACGATGACACGAGAACGAGATTCGGCGCCGAGAAGAGTATGACCGGGATCACGGCATCCCTGCGCGAAGTCAGGTCACCATATTTGAGTCGGCAACGGCTTCAACCGGCGGCACGACCCGGGGACGGTCGAGGCACCACCTCAACAACTCCCCTCCCCGGGACCGACATCATCATCGTCAACAGGAGGACACATGCGGAGTATCAGTGCTCACTCCACGTCTCAGGGCCATTTAATGGCCCCCTAACTTCAAAGTCTCCAACGTCGACAAGTACGAGCCTAAGCAGGACCCGGGAGGCTGGTTGGCTGTCTACACCACTGCTACCCGAGCCGCTAGGGCAACTAAAGATGTGATGATCGCGTACTTGCCCATCGTCCTCGGGCAGGATGCACTGCAATGGCTACGACACCTACCCCGACACTGCATCGACGTCTGGAGTGATTTCAGTCGGTGCTTCATCGCCAACTTCCAATCTCTCTTTGACAAACCGGCACAGCCATGGGACCTCAAATCCATCAAGCGCTGAGGGGATGAGACTCTCCGGTCGTACCTCAAAAGATTTCAGACCATGAGAAATCGTAACCCCGAGGTTGCGGAAGCAGCGGTAATCGAGGACTTCTACCGGGGATCTAATGACTCGGCCTTCATCCGAGCCATACTACAAAAGGCGCCGACTACCTCCGAGCAACTATTCCGGGAAGCAGACCTCTACATCACCGCAGACGAACGAGCTCAGGACCTCATTGGAGGATCGAAGCCTGCATCGGCGGCACCACGACGCGACATGAACCAACAACCCGACAAGCGTTGGGAGAAGAGGCCTCGTGAAGAAGTTCACGCCGCTGGACCACCCGCCTCTCATGCCCGAGGAGCACCACACAGAGGTGAACGTACGTTGGACGATGTCCTCAACGCCCAGTGCCCGTACCACAAGGACATGCGCCACACCCTCCGGAACTACAGAGACTTCAAGCACTCCGTTAGGAATGGCCGACCCTTCCAACCTCTACCACCTCCCCCACCATGAGGAGGACCCAGAGAACCTCGACAACCTCAACAACAGGAAGGGGGAGGAGGCGGGGCATTCCCGCGCGTCGACGGAGAAGTCAACGTCATCTTCAGCGGACATGGGTCGCAAGAAAGCAAGAGGCAACAGAAGCTCAACGACCGTCAGATACTAGTGGCGGCCATCGGTCCTCCCGCACCATATCGATGGTCTGAACACCCGATCACCTTCACTTGGGTGGATCAATGGCTCAACTTTGATCACCCGGGCAAGTACCCGCTCCTCATCGATCCGGTGATCCGAGAGAGCAGGGTAAAGAAGGTGTTAGTGGACGGGGGAAGCAGCATCAACGTCACCTTCCCCCGGACGCTTCAAGGCTTGGGAGTCGCACTCAAAGAGCTCCACGAGTCAGACACTCCTTTCTTTGGCATCGTGCCGACTGAAGGAGAATATCCACTCGGACACATCTACATGCCGGTCACCTTCGGAACTCTGAAAAACTACAGAACCGAGTTCCTGAGGTTCGAGGTGGCAAGCTTCGACTGCGGATACAATGCCATCATCGACAGACCTGGATTGGCAAAGTTCATGGCCATTCCGCATTATACGTACATGATATTGAAGATGCCGGGACCACAAGGAATCATCATTGTGCGTGCTGAATTCCAAGGCGCCGCAGAGTGCTTTCGAGTGGCCATTCAGCCGGCCCTCACCACCAAACCCTCGGTGACTTCTTCTGCGCAGGCCAACTCAAAGCCTAAGGAGGACCTCACAGTACCTGCAAATGAAGCTCAAGCCGTGACCTCTATGCGGCCGACTGCAGAAACCAAGAGAATCAACCTCGGGTTCGCTAATGAACGCAAGACCACCATCATCAGCTCCAGCCTGGATGACAAATAGGAAAGCGCGCTTGTCCAGTTCCTGCAAGATAATCGAGACGTATTCGCATGGCAACCTGCGGATATGCCGGGAGTCCCGAGAGAGTTGGACGAGCACAAACTAAAGGTCTATCCCCAGGCGAGGCCGATCCGACAAAAGTTGCGTCGTTTCACGCCTAATAAGAGAGAAGCCATCCGTGCTGAGCTAGCTCGCCTAGTCGTGGCAGGATTCATTAGAGAAGTACTGCATCATGAGTGGTTAGCAAATCCTGTTCTTGTACTCAAAAAGAATAAAGTGGATTGACGCATGTGTGTTGACTATACGGATCTCAACAAACACTGTCCAAAGGATCCCTTCGGACTTCCTAGGATAGACCAGGTGGTAGACTCGACCGCCGAGTGTTCTGTGTTGTCCTTCTTGGATTGCTATTCTGGGTATCATCAGATCAGCCTAGCAAAGGAAGATAAGGAAAAAACAGCATTCATCACCCCGTTTGGAGCTTTCTGCTATACCTCCATGCCGTTTGGCCTCAAAAATGCTGGAGCGACTAACCAGAGAGCCATTCAGACATGCTTAGCCGACCACTGGGGCAAGCGTGTAGAAGCTTACGTGGATGACATGGTGATCAAGACAGAAAACTCAGAAAATTTCATTGAAGATTTGCAGCTGGTCTTCAACAGTCTGTGGCGATATCGATGGAAGCTTAATCCAGAAAAATGTGTCTTTGGAGTACCGGCAGGAAAATTGCTCAGATTCATTGTCAGCCACCGAGGAATTGAAGCTAACCCAGAAAAGATTGAGGCTATCATGAGGATGGAAGCACCATGGTCACAGAAGAAAGTACAAAGACTTACTGGATGCATGGCAGCTTTAAGCAGGTTCATATCAAGGTTGGGAGAAAAAGGCCTACCGTTCTACAAGTTGCTCAAGAAGGTGGACAAGTTTCAGTGGACTTCAGAAGCCTAGGAAGCTCTTGATGCACTAAAGAAATTCCTGACAACACCGCCAGTACTAAAGCCACCGCGCCGAGCCACACCGAGTGAGCCAGCCGAAGATCTGCTGTTATATATCTCTTGCACGACTCACGTGGTGAGCACCGTGTTGGTAGTCGAGCGAGCAGAGGAAGGACATGCATATCTAGTACAACATCTCGTCTATTTCATCAGTGAAGTTTTAGGACCCTCAAAGAAGAAATATCCTCAAGTTCAAAAGCTATTATATGCAGTACTTCTAACTTCACGCAAGCTCTGTCACTACTTTGACGACCACAAAGTCATAGTAGTCACTGGATTTCTAATAGGAGATATTCTCCACAACAAAGAAGCCATTAGAAGAATAGCCAAGTGGGCCTGTGAGCTAGGAGCTCACAACATCGAGTTTCGACCTCGCACTGCAATAAAAACTCAAGCACTAGTTGACTTCGTATCAGAGTGGACCGTGCAACAAGTGTCAGATAACCTGGAGACTGCAGAAGTATGGCAGATGTATTTTGATGGCTCGTTGAAGCTGTAGGGGGTAGGCGCAGGGATCCTCTTCATTGCACCTGGAGGTGAACAACTCAAATATGCTCTTCAGTTATTATTCTCAGCGTCCAATAATGCAGCAGAATATGAAGCTTTGATTCACAGACTGAACATTGCCATATCACTGGGCATTAAGAGACTGATGGTATACGGAGATTCACTGGTGGTCATAAGTCAGATAAATAAAGAATGGGATTGCTCGAATGACTCTATGGGCAAGTACTGCACAGCCGTTCGAAAACTGGAAGACAAATTTGAAGGGCTGGAATTTCATCATGTGGAAAGAGATCGCAACGCGGCAGCAGACGCGTTGTCAAAACTAGGATTCAGTCAGACCCAGGTCCCACCTGGAGTTTTCGTCCAAGAAGTGCCGCACCCGAGTATCTCCTTAGATCAGGTAGAAGAATGCAATGTTCTAAGCCAGCCAGAGTCAGATTCTGATGACTGGAGGGAACCAATCATCAGATATATAAAGAATGAAGAGGAGCCGAATGACAAAACTGCAGCAGAACTCATCGCAAGGCAGTTAGCTCACTACACTCTCATTGGGGAAGCACTGTACATAAGGGGCGCAACAGGAGTCCTCATGAAGTGCATTCTTTCGGCTACTGGGAAGCAACTACCAGATGAGATCCACGCCGGACAGTGCGGGATACACGCAGCATCTAGGACTCTGGTTAGGAAGGTCTTTAGGTCTAGTTTCTACTGGCCAACAGCAAAAAGTGATGCAGCCGAGTTAGTCCAGAGGTGTGAAGCTTGCCAATACTTATCAAAGCAGCAGCATTTACCAGCACAGCAACTGCAAACCATACCCATAACATGGCCATTTGCATGCTGGGGACTGGACATGATTGGACCCTTCAAGAAAGCTCAGGGAGGATACACCCATGTGCTGGTTGCCATTGACAAATTCACTAAATGGATAAAGTGCAAACCCATTGCTTCTCTGACCTCAGCTAAGGCAGTGGAATTCATACAAGATATAATATTCAGGTTTGGAATACCAAATAGCATTATAACAGACTTGGGGTCCAATTTCACCAGCTCTGAATTCTTTGACTTCTGCGAACAAAGAAGCATCCAGATCAAATATGCGTCAGTAGCACACCCAAGAGCCAATGGTCAGGTAGAAAGGGCTAATGGAATGATATTGGAAGCACTCAGGAAGAAGGTCTTCGACAAAAATGAAAAGTTCACAGGAAAATGGATCAGAGAGTTGTCGTATGTGGTTTGGAGCCTAAGAACTCAACCTAGCCGAGCTTTACATGGAAACACTCCCTTCTTCATGGTCTATGGTTCGGAGGCAGTACTACCTGCCGATCTCGGGTTTGGGGCACCAAGGCTGATCTTTGAAAACATAGCTGAGGCAGAAGCTACTAGACTGGAGGATATTGATATATTGGAGGAAGAACGATTGAATACAGTAATTCAGTCAGCTAGGTACCAGCAAACCCTGAGGCGCTATCATAATAAGGCCATACGACATCGATCCTTCGCAGTGGGAGATCTGGTCCTTTGAATTCTAACGGGGGAAGGACGGCACAAATTGTCGCCACTATGGGAAGGGCCATTCATGGTAGCAGAAGTCACTCGGCCAGGGTCATATCGACTTACTCAAATGGATGGCACGGAAATAGGGAATTCATGGAATATAGAGCATCTCAGGAAGTTTTACCCCTAGCTAGATTTCAAAAGCTATCGGGGCAGCATTGTATTCTGTAATTGGAAAAGTACATCATCAATAAAAAGACTTCATTCTCAAAGGCACTCGAACTATTTATTATCGATCTGCATGCTTACTTGACTTTGGGTGACCATTATACCCTACTAATGGAGCAATCGGCTTAAATCGGCAATGACTTAAGACGGTGCAACATGCTCACGCTTACTTAACTTAGGGTGACCACTATACCCTACTAACGGAGCAATCGGCTTAAGTCGACAATGACTTAAGACGGTGCAACATGCTCACGCTTACTTAACTTAGGGTGACCACTATACCCTACTAACAGAACAATCGGCTTAAGTCGGCAGTGACTTAAGATGGTGCAACATGCTCACGCTTACCTAACTTACGGTGACCACTATACCCAACTAACGGAGCAATCGGCTTAAGTCGACAATGACTTAAGGCGGTGCATCATGCTCATGTCTACTCGATCTAGTATAAACATGCTTATGATCACTCATCTTAGGGCGATCTCTATGCCTCACAAGATAGGAAGAAGTTTCGAAACCAGCACACTGCATTTACTTCTACAATCGTAACAACTATTGAAAAACAAAAATAGCATTCACACATTCTAACAGAGTATTTAGGCACATTGATCATATACACCTATAATTCATAAATGTATTCAGTATTTCTACTCGGTAATGTTTTTCACAGGAGCAACCGATGAAGAAGGGCGACTCGAGGAGTTAGGAGCAACTTTGACATCAGCAACTATATCATCAGGAACAATCATGCCCGGCCTTCTCATCAAGATCTGCCCCACGCGAATGGCTTTATCCATAGCCTTGTCACGCTGAGCCTTCAGAATGGTGGAATTGTCTTCGGCAACCTTGGTAGCCAGTCGAGCTGCTTCTAGCTCTTGGACGACTGATCTTTTGGAAGCGCGCAGATCCTTGATGACGGAGTCTTTGCTCAACACCAACCGCCTAACACAAAGAACATCATCCTGGGACACTTGCAGCTCGTGACGGTGATGATCCAAATCTGCCATGGTGAAACGATAGCTCCTCTCCAAGATAGTTAGAGAATTGTTGGCGTCATGATACAACCTATCAAGATTATCGCAAGAAGCCGCAAGTGCACGTTTTCCTCCTATAGACAATAATCAGCTCTCAAGCACCCAGTAAGCAGTAAAAACACAGCAGAGAAAGTCAAGTAAGCTTACCTCATTAGCCGCCCTTTCAGAGTCAAGCTGAGCACTGAGAAAGGAATTCAATGAATTGGCATCATCTAAGGAAGTAGAAACCCGAGCCAGGTCGATCTGACCTTGAGAATACTTCTCCTCGAGTTCAGAGTACCGCTAGGTCATATCTAACAAAAAACAGTTGAAGAAGGACACTCAGTTAAAAACATACTAATCAAGTAGCCAAGGAAGAAACAAAGACACTAACCAGCATTTGTCATTTTCAAATCAGATATCCGCCTCTGAAGCAGCATCGGATTCCATTGCGTTAGAGATAGAGCTCCTTCTGGGATAGAGGCACCTTGTGATCTCAATTGACCAGCCATCCCGTCGACCAGAGCCTGATATTGAAAACAATGAGTACAAAGACAGTAATTTGCCTGGAGTATAGCCAAAACAGGAAAAGCCAAACTACCTGAAGATTGGAGAAGAATGAAGGAAATCCCAAATCATGAGAAGCCAGGTGGTGGCTCGACGAAGGAGTATCAACCGAGGCAATCTGAACAACATCACTAGGGATCAACTCAACATCACTAGCAGGCATCAGAACTCTAGCATCTGGTGCACCGATCTCTAAGGCGACTTCCTCATTTGAAGCATGCGTTGTTACTATGCCATCAGAATGTGGTGGAGAAGACCCGACGTGGACATCCATGGAGGTATGAGAAGGGGAGCCCACATTGCCCATCGGAGCCGGATCACCACCGGCAACACCCTCGGGGGCTGGGTTGCAGCTGGCGCTACCCACTCGAGCCGGATCATTACCGGCAACACCCTCGGGGGCTGGGCAACTGCTGGCACCATCCTTGAGGACTGGTTTCTCCGCAACAGCCACCTCTAAGGCTGAAGGACTCTCAGTCACCTCCATGGGAATTGAACAACCTTGACCAACCTCTTGGCTCCGAAGACCGCCTTCCAAGGTCGACGAGGCACGAGATGCTGCCCGAGATGCCTCTAATCCCACATCTGGAATGTCAGAGCAGACGTCCATCATATCACCATCAGTTGGCTCGGACAGCAGTTCTTCGGGAACAACATCTTTGAGAGCCTGATCAAAATTTGCTATGGATAATTCTTGCAGACCAACAAGAGCAGACAGGGCTGGAGAAGGAATATCGCTACTCCCCCCACTTACTCTACAACGTCGATTGTTCTTCCGAATTAGTGGGACTTCTTCTTCTTCTTCGTCCTCGTCAACTATACGGACAATAAACGGCACAGGGTCACACCCATTGGGATCGGCTCTGGCAGGGTCACACCCATTGGGATCGGCTCTGGCAGGGTCACACCCATTGGGATCAACTCTGGCAGGGTCACACCCATTGGGATCAGCATCAGCAGGGCCACACCCATTGGGATCAACTCTGGCAGAGTCACACCCATTGGGATCAGCATCAGCAGGGCCACACCCATTGGGATTGGCTCCAGTAAAGAGCTCCACCGGTACTTCTTCAGCAGCAGGAGCAGAAGCGCCAGCATCCTGGTCCAAACACGACACTCGCTGAAACCGTCTCTTTTTCTTTTTCTTCCCCTCGGCAGGTGCAGTTGGATGACTGGCCTGGCGGAGGCGTTTCGGGCGAGTACCATCAGGCTTTTGAGTATTCACGGTTCTTTCAGGCTTTGGGATAGTTGCAACAGCTATTGTTTCAGCAAGGACCGAGTCAGAAGAATCCTCAGCCAACATGTCCAGCATAGCACTTATCTCTGCATCACCCAGACTCATAGGCATCTCAAAGTGAACTTGCTTCTCATCATTGGGAAGATCACCAAGTGAAGCAACCAGAACCTCAACTTCTTCGAGAGAGGGTCGCACTCTAAGACCCAAACCACTGTCACTAGCAGGAGGGTTGGACACAAAATCGAAAAAGGACTTGGAAGGTGGCAGATTCCAAGCAGAATATGCAACAGGAGCACCAATATTTGATACTTTGCCTCTAAGGATCATTTCCAGTCGGCTCACCAAGTCCATAGCAGGAATCCTCTTGTTGGTAACCCGGGTTGAGTCGGTGACACCACTTTACAAATAAGTCGGGTATGCTCTGTCCTTCAGTGGCTGAATATTCTTAAAAACAAAGTCTGCAACCACAGCTTCAGCAGTCAGAGCTCTCTCCTTCAACAAACAAATTTCAGCAAGCAGAACCTTGGCTTCTGTTATCTCCAAGTCTGTGAGGGACTCAATCCAACTTGGAGCACGAACATCCAGCTGTCTCCCTGACCAAGGGGGGAGGGACTTGCCATGGTTTTTCACAATGAACCACTCTAAGCGTCATCCTTTAATGCTATCCTTAAGTGGGATGTCAAGGTATTCTGTTTTCCTCCCACGGCGCATCTCTAGACTCACACCACCCACGAGCTGGTGCTGCCCCCCAGCCATCCCAGGCCAACAATGATACAAGTACTTCCACAAACCGAAGTGAGCAAGAATTCCAAGGTAGGCTTCGCACAAATGAACAAAGACAGAAATTTGCAGAATAGAGTTGGGATTCAGGTGAGTCAGATTCAGATTGTAAAAGTCAAGGAGACCGTGAAAGAAGGGAGAAATGGGAAGAGCAAGGCCACGGATAAGAAAAGGGATATAAACAACGGACTCATGGGTATCCTCCGTCGGGACAGTAACCCCACGATGAATCCGCCAAGAGCAAAGCCCCTTCGGGGGAAGAACTCCGACAGAGACAAGATGGAGAAGATCCGACTAGGAAACAACATACATATGATTACTTGCGAAAGGAAATTGGCTGTTGGGATCGATAGGAGGAATAACCGCAGCGGCAGAATTCTGACTCTTCCGCTTGGGCGCCATCACAATCGCGTCGGCGGATCGAGCGGAAGCGAAATCAAAGGAAAACAGAGGAGGTTCGGAGGCAGAAAGTGAGGCTAGGGCTCAGAATGCAGAAGCGTTCGGCGATGTGATACAAATGGGGTTTTCCCAGGTCAGACACCATTTCTAAAAAGTGCTTAGTCATCACTCGGTGGTTATTTCTAAAACACCGACGTGGCCTAATATGACTCGGCTGTTACTTCTAAAACGCTGACGTCGCCATTCATCACTCGGTCGTTATTTCTAAAACGCCGACGTGGCCTAATACGACTTGGCTATTACTTCTAAAACGCTGACGTCGCCATTCATCACTCGACCGTTATTTCTAAAACGCCGACGTGGCTCAGCAGGACTCGGCTATTACAATCTAAAACGCCGACGTCACCAAGAACCATTCGGCTATTACCTCTAAAGACACCGGCAGTAACTCAGCCGTTCTTTCTCTATGTAAATGCAAGCGGAATTAAAATACGACACAACAATTACAAGTCGTTACTCGAGCATTATCTCAGAGAACAACGGCTGTGTTGAGCACCAATACAAACTGTCGATCAAATATAAAGGAACGATGGAAAGGCAAGAGATGTGCACAGAACAAGCTGAAGTTTTCTTCATTATATAAAAGGGGAAGTCCTTCCACAAACTTAAAGACTGACTCATTATGAGCCGGTCTTCTTCCCACTTTTCGATACATTACATTACTACATTACATTTCACTACGCTATACTACTAACTACTACTACATTATTCCACTAATACTACTTCTACTACTATTTATCTATACTAACATCTAAGCCAGTGGCGCTTAGCCACTGACCTTGCTGCTGCCGCTGCCGCCCTTGTTGTCGCCCTTGCCGTCGCCCTTGCCATCACCTTTGTCGTCGCCCTTACCGTCGTCACCGTCGTCGTCGCCTCCATCATCGCCGTCGCCCTCGTCATCGCCGTCACCGCCGCTCCCCTCCTTGGACGAGTCATAGGAGTTCTCCTCATCCAAGGAGACCTTCGACTCATCCAAGCCCTCGAGCCCGGAGCGCTCGATGGCCCAGATGTATGTCCACACCTCGGTGGCGATCCCCTGGGAATCGTCCGAGTCATCCGACGATGCCGGGGGAGAGGTGTAGACTGGCGACCCCTCGGACTTGGAGGAAAACTCCTCCTCCGAGTACTCGGAATCGCCGAAGTCCTCCGAGGGAGGGGTCGGCTCGCGCTTCCGCTTGTCGTCGGAATGGTGCGACGAACTTCTGCCCTTCTTGCTCTTGCCCATGGTGGAGTAGAAGAGAAGAGAAAAGAGAAGAGCAAGCAACAAGCCGCAGAGAGATGTGTGAAGACGCTAGTGAAGCAAGCGCTCTATTTATAGAGGAAGAAGGCAACCGCTCATCTCCTACCACGGTCACTGAACAGTCGCAAATATTCAATAAGCAATTCAAATCGTCTGGAAACAAGTCAGGCGGTTGACGCCGTTTCACGTAACACGACACCGATTGGGACTCAAGTCAACTACTTGGACGATATGATTACACCCGCGGTCACGTCAAGTTACTACTCAGGGGCAATTTGCTAAACGCTCAACGTACCAAGCCGTCCCTTGCCTACACCCATTGGGGGGACGTCCAGGAATTTTCAATAGATTTTCCCAAGCAGTCACATCCACACAGTATACACAATGAATGTATCAAGACAGAAGGAAGATATCGACAGAGATCGGAGGAAAGCCAAAAATAGCTGATGAAGTACAAGTCTAATCAACAGGAGCATTGAAGCACGAAGCGAAATGAAGCCCAGCCAAGAGCCATCTACCGGATGTCCAATCTGTCGCAGATCAAATAAATTTCAAACCTAACAGGACATGGGGAGACCGCGTTGTTGATCTCAAAGGCAAAACCGTATGCTGATCTCTAGCGTAAAGCTGATGATATAATGCTGAATTCTAAGGCATTCGAAGAAGATAAAAGGATAATTCCTAAAAGCATGAGATGAAGACCTTTGAGCGGATTATTTTCAGTAATCCACTCAAAGCTCGGGGGCTACACCCATTGGGTGCACCTCCGGTGCACCCGATGAATCATTAGCTCCAAAAAGATAGAATGTTGATCTCTAAAGCATGAACTAATGATAAAATGCTGATTTCTAAAGCATGAGATGAAGACAAGACAATGCTGATTTCTAAAGCATGAGATAAGGATGAAAATGATTCCTAAAAAAGCTTGAGATAAAGACCTTCGAGCGGATTATTTTCAGTAATCCACTCGAAGCTCGAGGGCTAGACCCATTGGGTGCACCTTTGGTGCACCCAATGAAGCCTGAACCCCAGAGAGCAGAATGCTGATCCCCAAGGCATAAGCCCGAGACAGAACACCGATTTCTGAAGAATAAAGCGAAGACCGATGAACAATGATAGGAGAGGATAATAGAAGATCGTTTTTACCAAGTTACTCAGAGTTCAGAAGCAACAACTTGATAGGCCCATTTTAAGGTATTCCTTATCAAATTCAAAAGCCGCGAGCTGGACCTAGAATCTTTGGGCCGATTATTTCAAAATCAACTCAAAGATTGGGGGCGTGTGGGGGACAGATATCCCCCGGGTCCACTAGAAGGTTAGAAGACCTCACGAAAGGCTTTGGGCCCGATATTTCGCAAGGCCATCCCTTCGTGGGCCTAGGGAGGAACGTCCGGCGAAGTGGATCAACACAAGATTGGATCAACTCGAGCCCAGATGGCCCAACAGAATTAAGCAACATCCACAGCAGTATCCCGACTCTCTCGTGGTGCGTCCTCAGGCATCGGAACTGAATGGTGATAAGTCGGCAGAATCATAGGAAGATAGGCTCAGTCGGTTCACTATTACTTAGGCTTACGTTGTTATCATATCCGCATGTAACGCCCCACGGTCGAGTATATAAGGCCTAGGGGGCATCCCCTCAAAGGACACTCACTCCTTAGCCATCTACTCAGCTCTCTAGCATCCCTCGTACTAGAGAACTCCCTTGTAACCCACCACACAAAAGATCCACACCAGGACATAGGGTGTTATGCATCTCAAAGCAGCCCAAACCTGTACAAGATTGTCTACTGTCTCTCGTGCATCTAGCACGAACCATCGAGCTACAGTCGGTAACATCGTACTACTCCAAAAAGCACCTCGAGGGGCAACCCTGGGTGCGTGGTCGGGCCTAAAACACCGACACCTATACGCCTTTGTATTTGAGTCATATCCTAGTAAGAAACCTTCTACTGCCTTGGGAGCAAATTTTGAATGTCTACCTTTCTTCACCAGAATGTAACATTTGCTCCCAAATACACGAATGTAAGAAACATTTGGTTTGTTACCAGTTAGGAGTTCGTAAGAAGTCTTCTTAAGGAGACGGTGCAGGTAGAGCCGGTTTATGGCGTGGCAAGCTGTGTTCACAGCTTGCGACCAAAACTGCTCAGGCGTCTTGTACTCTCCAAGTAACGTTCTCACCATATCGATTAGTGTCCTGTTCTTCCTCTCTACCACACCATTTTGTTGTGGTGTGTAGGGAGTGGAGAACTCGTGCTTGATGCCTTCCTCCTCAAGAAACTCTTCAACTTGTAGATTCTTGAACTTGGACCCATTGTCGCTTCTTATCTTCTTCACCTTTAGCTCAAACTCATTTTGAGCTCTCCTTAAGAAGCACTTTAGGGTCCCTAGGGTTTCTGATTTGTCCTGCAACAAGAATACCCAAGTGAAGCGGGAAAAATCATTAACTATTACAAGACCATACTTACTTCCCCCTATGCTGAGATAGGCAACGGGACCGAAGAGATCCATATGAAGAAGTTTCAGTGGTCTTAACGTTGTCATCACATTTTTGCTACGACGAGTGCTTCCCACTTGTTTCCCTGCCTGACATGCTGCACAAGGTCTGTCTTTCTCAAAACAGACATCGGTTAGTCCTAACACATGATCTCTCTTTAGAAGCTTATGAAGGTTCTTCATCCCAACATGTGCTAGACGACGATGCCAAAGCCAGCCCATATTAGTCTTAGCTATTAAGCATGCATCTAGATCGGCATTCTCTTTTGAAAAATCAACTAAATAGAGCTTGCCATCTAGTACACCCTTAAAAGCTAGTGAACCATCACTTCTTCTAAAAACAGATAATCTACATTTGTGAATAAATAATTATAACCCATGTTACATAATTGGCTCACAGATAACAAATTATATCCGAGCAATTCAACTAAAAACACATTAGATATAGAATGCTCGGATGTGATGGCTATCTTTCCCAATCCTTTGACCTTGCCTTGGTTCCCATCTCCAAAGATGATCTAATCCTGGGAATCCTTGTTTTTGACGAAGGAGGTGAACATCTTCTTCTCCCCCATCATGTGGTTCGTGCATCTGCTGTCGATAATCCAGCTTGAGCCCCCAGATGCATAAACCTGCAAGGTAATTTAAGCTTGGGTTTTAGATACCCAACTCTTGTTGGGTCCTACAAGGTTAGTCACAATAGCTTTTGGAACCCAAATGCACGTTTTGTCTCCCTTGCATTTGGATCCCAACTTCCTAGCAACTACTTTTGTATTTTTCCATGACAGCGCAAAAGAAGCATTACAAGCATGATAGACAGTAGCAAGACTATTGCAATTTCTTCTAGGAGCATGAGACACGACATGATTACGCCTAGACCTATTTCTATCATAAGCATAAGTAGAGCTAGAAGCAACCATAGCATGAGAAGTATGATAACCAGGTAAAACAGCATGATCATAGCATCTATCATTATGAGCATGCCTAGTAAATTTCCTATCATACATATATGCATGGTTCTTTTGAGAACTACTAGCCATAGGGGTCTTCCCTTTCTCCTTGTTGAGAACGGGAGTCTTTTGGCTTGTTAAGTTCTTGGTTTCCTTTCGAAAACCAAGTCCATCCTTAGTTGAGGGGTGTCTACCAACAGTGTAGGCATCCCTAGCAAATTTTAGTTTATCATAATCAACTTTGCAAGTCTTAAGTTGAGCATTAAGACTTGCCACCTCATTGTTTAATTTAGCAATGGAAGTGAGATGTTCATCACAGGCATCAACATCAAAGTCCTTACATCTATTGCAAATAATGACATGCTCTACACATGAACTAGTTTCATTAACTTTCTCTAGCTTAGCATTTAACTCATCATTTAAATTCTTTAAGCTAGATATAGATTCATGATAGGTAGACACTTCAGAAGATAGCAGTTCATTCTTCTTAATTTCTAAAGCAAGGGATTTTTGAACACTAACAAATTTATCATGTTCTTCATACAAAATGTCCTCTTGCTTTTCTAGAAGTCTATCCTTTTCATTAAGAGCATCAATTAGTTCATTTATTTTGTCTACTTTAGCTCTATCTAGTCCTTTAAATAAATCAGTGTAATCTACTTCATCATCAGATGATTCCTCATCGCTAGAAGAAGAGTACTTGGGGTATCTCGAATACGTACCTTCTTCTCCTTAGCCATAAGGCAAGTATGGCATTCGTTGGGGAAGAGCGAAGATTTGTCGAAGGCCGAGGCAGCCTGTCCTTCATCGTCGGAGTCGGATGAGGAGCAGTCAGAATCCCATTCCTTTCCTAGGTGCGCCTCGCCCTTTGCCTTCCTGTAGTTTTTCTTCTTCTCCCTCTTCTCGTGCTTTTCTTGTCCCTGGTCATTATCATTATCGGGGCATTGAGCTATGAAATGACCAGTCTTACCGCATTTGAAGCAGGAGCGCTTTCCCCTTATTTTATTCTTGTTGGGGTACTCCTTGTGTCCTTTTAACGCAGTCTTGAAGCGCTTGATGATTAGTGTCATTTCGTCCTCATTGAGCCCGGCAGTCTCCACTTGTGTCACCTTGCTTGGTAGCACCTCCCTGCTGCTAGTCGCTTTGAGGGCAACGGGTTGTGCCTCGTAGACGGGTAGTGGACCGTTTAGTGCATCGTCCACGTATCGTGCTTCCTTCACCATCATACGTCCGCTCACGAATTTTCTGAGGACTTCCTCGGGCGTCATCTTGGTGTACCTGGGGTTTTCATGAATAAGGTTGAGAAGATGGGGGTCAACTATAAATGACCTGAGCATGAGTCGGACGACATCATGATCCGTCCATCTTGTGCTTCTATAGCTTCGGATTTTGTTGACCAGGGTCTTGAGCCTGTTGTAGGTTTGTGTTGGCTCCTCTCCCCTGATCATCGCGAACCTCCCCAGCTCGCCTTCCACTAGTTCCATTTTGGTAATCATGGTGGCATCGTTTCCCTCATGAGATATCTTAAGGGTGTCCCAAATTTGTTTGGCGTTGTCCAGGCCACTCACTTTATTGTACTCATCCCTGCAAAGAGATGCTAGCAAAAAAAGTAGTAGCTTGGGAATTTTTATGAATCTGTTCATTTATAAGCATAGGATTATTCGTACTATCAAAATGCATCCCATTTTCCACAATTTCCCAAATGCTAGGATGGAGAGAAAATAAATGACTATGCATTTTATGACTCCAGAAAGAATAGTCTTCTCCATCAAAGTGTGGAGGTTTCCCAAGTGGAACTGATAGCAAATGAACATTTGAATTATAAGGGATGCGAGAATAATCAAAGGAGTAGTTTTGATTAGTCGTCTTCCTTTTGGATGAGCCGTCGTCGGCGTCATCCCTTGGTGAAGAAGAGGAGGTGTAGCTATCATAGTATATGATATTCTTGATGCGCCTCTTTTTCTTCATGTTCCTCTTCTTGTGACTCGAGCCTGAGTCAGTGGGCTTATCGTCTCTTGGCTCGTTGAAGAGGGACTCCTTGTTGTTGACCACCATCCCCTTACCCTTAGGATCCATCTCTTCGGGCGGTTAGTCCCTTAAATGAAGAGTACGGCTCTGATACCAATTGAGAGTACCTAGAGGGGGGTGAATAGGTGATCCTGTAAAATCAAGCACTAAATAGCCACAAACTTGATTATATAAAAGTTAGTGCAAGTTAATAAAGTTGCTATGAAGCGATCTCTTGCGAACAAAAACAATCATAAAAGAGCAACACAAGAGACATGCGATTTTTATCCCGTGGTTCGGCCAAGTAACACTTGCCTACTTCCACGTTGTGGTGCCCCAATGGACGAGGGTTGCACTCAACCCCTTTCAAGTGATCCGATGATCGACTTGAATACCACGGTCTTTTCCTTTTGAGATCTTTTCCCGTTTGCGAGGAATCTCCACAAGTTGGAGCCTCTCGCCCTTACAAAGCTTTGATCACAAGAAGCACAAGAGTAAGGGAGGGAAAGCAACACACACAAGGCTCAAATCCACAGCACACACACGCACACTTAGCCGAGACTTGATCTCAAAACACAGCACAGGGAGTTCTCAACTCGAACGGAGCTCAAATCGCTAACACAACAAATCAAATGCGTGGAGGCGGAGTCTAGGAGTCTTAGGATGTTTCTTGGATGCTTGGTGTTCTGCTTCATGCGCCTAGGGGTCTCTTTTATAGCCCCAAGGCAGCTAGGAGCTGTTGGAGATCAATTTGGTAGGCAATTCTTGTCTTCTGTCGAGTGGTGCACCGGACAGTCCGGTGCACCACCAGACAGCACTGTAGTAGTTCGGTGCTCGATTTCCTTCCATACCGGGCATAGCCGACCGTTGGTCCTCCAGTCTCATTGACACACCGGACAGTCCGGTGTGCCTAACCGACCGTTGGCGCGGACCACGTGTCGCGTGTTGATCACTCGGACGACTGTTGGCCGCTGGCGCCGTTGACTCACCAGACAGTCCGGTGCACCACCAGACAGTCCGGTGAACTATAGCCACGTCGCCTTTTTCTTTTCCCGAGAGCGACGAGTTCATCGCTGATGACTTGGACGCGTGCGCAGATGACTCACCGGACAATCCGGTGCACCACCGGACAGTCCGGTGATTTATAGCCGCGTCGCTCCGCCGTTTCCAGAGAGCAGTCGGTTCACCGTTGACCAGCCTGGGGCACCGGACACTGTCCGGTGCACCACTGGACAATTCGGTGTGCCAGGCCCGAGCTGGTTTTGGCTATACACAGCCAACTCTTTTCCAATGTCTTTCTTCTTTTCTTGGCACTGTTTCTAGCACTTAGATAAACATGTTAGTATTCAAAAACAATTCACTAAGTCTAGAAACATACCCTGTTCTTTGATTTGCACTTCTCACTCATTTAGCACATAAGAACTTAATTAATATGTGTTGGACATCTAATCACCAAAATACTTATAGAAATGGCCGAAGGGCACATTTCCCTTTCAGCAGTGTCGTGCCCTGGCTGAGCGCCGCCGTCGGCGAGTCGCTCTGGCCGCTTTGGAGAGAGTCTGTGTCCCTCCCTGGCCGCCGTAGCCCGCGTTCGTCCCTCGCTGCTGTAGCCCGTGCCCGGCGAGCCGCGCCGTCCTCAGCGAGTTCCAGTGCTCCACCCCATGAGTGCAAGCTCCTGGTGACCGACCCCTGCACGCGCGGTGGCGAGCCCGCCCAGTTGTAGTGCCTCGCTGCCCGGCTAGACTCTGGCGCCCCAACGTCTCGTTCTCCCCTGCAACCCTCCCATACCCAGCCACTAGCCATGGCAGTCCGTGCCCAGATCTCTGTGCACAGTGAGCGCTTGTTCCTCAAAGCCAGGCCGAGCCGTCCCCACGTCCTCCCTTTGAGATGGCGGCCACAGGCAGGCGAGTGCCACTCGACGCGGCTCCTGGCAGTGCAGCCGGCTGTCGGTGAGCCTGCTCGGCTATGTTGCGCGTGTCCGCGCGTCGTTTGCACGCTGTCGTGTTGTTTCGCGTGTCCTAAATTCACCTCACTTGAAATCTCTCGCTTTAATTAAACTACTGGTTTAACTGACAGTTGTTAGTGTGACAGATTAATCGAAACTAAATGATAGATATTATTTATATTTGATAATGTTGAATTGATGTTATAGTTAATACTTGTTTAGCGTAAACGCTATAACCTTCTCGACCGTAGCTTCGACCGTCGTGTTTCTTATCTTCGTGTAACCGTAGAAGCGCTCTCTTATTTTTATAATGCTTGTTTTGATAATATTTTATCTTGTATGGTGTAATGTTCTTATGCAAGTATATGTTTGCTTGTGTTTGTTTATATTCGTTGCGCGTCGCGATAGATCGTGGGTTGTTCCTGAGCTTCGAGGAATCGACGATCAAACTTTGACGATCAAGTGGACAGGCTCCTCGAGTTCTATAAGGTTGAAGACTCTGAGCATCTGTTTGGTGAAGGCAAGTGTCCCTTGACCTATCTTTATCCTATACATTCTATAATTCACTTTCCGCATTTACACAGCTTATACCTAAGGATTGACTAGCTTTTGTTTACCTTGTCCTTGCTTACCTATATGGGTTGGGTTATTTTGGTTTTAGCTTCATGCTAGTGCTTCACATTAATCAATGAACATGATGAGATTATCTATGATATGTTGTTTTCCCTTTTGATTATGATGATATTGTGACATTTAAGGGGGCTCGAGCGGTTTCTCGAGTGTCTCTACGTAAGGACCTATTCGTTGGATGACCGCCCGGGAAAATAGTGCAACCATGAGGGTGGTATGGGACACCCTTAGCTGAATAATTAGAGGAACTAGGTGTAGTTCGCTTCGCCGTCGTGCCGTCAGTGGGGCTCGATGTATGCGGCTCGCTCTGCCAAGGTTGGATTGCCCCTTGGGGAGGAGTGCGGTACATTTAGGAAACCTAACGGGCGGCTATAGTCTCAGGGAATCTTTGTAAAGGCTACATAGTGAAACCATGCCTATTCACCTTGGTAGTGTTTAAGGGTTTGATCGGCCCGAGGCAAGAGGGGATCACGGCTTGTGGGTAAAGTGCGCAATCTCTGCAGAGTGTTATGAAACTGATATATCATCCGTGCTCGCGGTTATGAGCGGCCAAGGGAGCTCCATTGATTAGAGACACATTGATCAGAGATGCTTTGTTTACAGATGATGAGGAGGATAATGTTGGTTTCTATTGTGATTATGATTATAATTATGGTTTCTGGTATTCTTTCCGTTTGGAAAGGGTACTTTTGGGTTAACAACTTGGGTTAATGTTAAAACCTAGCTCTCACTAGTAATAATTACCTAATAAACTAAAAGGCTCTGCTTGACCGTAACCCCACATAAAGCTAGTCCACTTCAGCCAAATGGGACATTTGTTGAGTACGTTGATGTGTACTCACCCTTGCTTTCATAAAACACCAGGTTGCCTTTGGTGCAATCTATGCTCAGGTAAAGAAGAAGGTGTCGAGGAGGATCTCCAGGAGTTTCGGGACTTCGACGAGTTCGAGGATTAGGCTAGCGACCTCCCCCAGTCAGTTGCCTGTGGTGGGTTTGTTTACGTTGGCTACATTTCTATTATGTGCACTTTGATTTATATTATGTAAATGGCTCTAGTCTGTAATATTATTACTTATTCTTTATTGTTATTCGAAGCATTGTGCTATGATGAGTCATTTATGTAATCGTTGTGTACATTAATTTCTGATCCTGGCACGTACATGGTTCGCATTCGGTTTACCTTCAAAACCGGGTGCGACACCGCGTCGGAGCCAGATGTGGAGGGCGACGAAGAGTCGGTCTCATAGTAGACCACTTTCTTCATCTTCTTCTTCTTGTCGCCACTCCGATGCGACTTGACGCGGGGAGGGGATCCCTCCTTGGCTTTGGTGTCGGACTCCCTTGATGGAGCCTTCCTGTGGCTTGTGGCCTTCTCACCGGTTTCCATCTCCCTCTTAGCGGATCCTCCCAACATCACTTTGAGTTGTTAGACTCTAATGAAGCACCGGGCTCTAATACCAATTGAAAGTCGCCTAGAGGGGGTGAATAGACGGAATCTGAAAATTATAAACTTAAGCACACACTACAAAGTCGGGTTAGCGTTAGAATTCAAGTCCGAAAGAGAGGGGAAAACAAATCAACCAAGAAATAAAGCGGATGAACATGGTGATTTGTTTTACCGAGGTTTGGTTCTAAAGAACCTAGTCCCTATTGAGGTGGTCACAAAGATCGGGTCTCTTTCAACCCTTTCCCTCTCTCAAACGGTCACCTAGACCGAGTGAGCTTTCTCCTTAATCAAACGGGTCACTTAGACCCCACAAGGACCACCACACACTTGGTGTCCCTTGCTTTGATTACAATTCACTTGGGAACAAGAATGAGGATGGAAGAAAGCGATCCAAGCAACAAGAGTGCAAAGAACACTGTCAGTACCCTAAAACAGGGATAGCCCTTACTACCGTACGAAGACGCAGTACCCATGCGGCTATCTTTAGTCGCGTGGTAAAGAAGTTGTGTGTGGGACCAGACCATGGCTCGCCCCAGCCTCAGGCGACTACTCTAGGCCAGCAACAGCACCCGACACCACCACGTGGACAGCTCCAGGACTGCCACGTGGCCAGAGAAGATGATATACTCCAAGGTATCAACAGTGAGTTCGGACTGGCGGATCATCTCCGTGCGGCGTGGGCTGCGCCGCACTGGCGGATCATCTCAGCGCGGCGACTTGGCCATCCAAGTTCCGGCCACACCTGCTGGAGAAGTACGAAGGTACATCAAATCCGTCGGAATTCTTGCAGGTATACATCACCGCTATTACGGCCCCAGGTGGAGACACTGCTGTAATGGCCACATACTTCCATGTAGGCCAGCCCGGACCTAGCTCATGAACCTCACCCCAGGATCGATCTACTCTTGGGAAGAGCTCTGTGCGTGGTTCACAGCGAACTTCACCAGCGCTTATCAACAGCATGGCGTGGAGGCTCACCTCCATGCAGTGAGGCAGGAATCCAGGGAAACTCTCCGGGCTTTCATCTCTCGCTTCACCAAGGTACGAGGGACTATACCCCGTATCTCTGATGCTTCCATCATCACCACTTTCCGCCAGGGGGTGCGTGATGAAAAGATGCTGGAGAAGTTAGCCATGCACGACGTGGAAACTGTCACCACGCTCTTTGCTCTGGCTGACGTGTGCCAGGGCTGCCGAGGGTCGAGCATGGAACTCGGCACCACAGACCGGAGTTGCTCAGACGGGTGGCTCGGGTGCCGTCACCCAAGATGGCAAAAAGAAGAAGAAGAAGAACCACGGCCACGAGAGGCCGCAGACTGCAGCTCCAGTCGTCGCAGCTGCGACTGGGGGCCAGAATGAGCGCAACAAGTGCCCACGAGCTCAGGGAGGCAACAGTGGCTCATGCCCTGTGCACCCCAATAGTCGCCACAACGCCACGGAGTGCCGCGAGATCATCAAACTCGTGAAGAGCGTTGTCGAGCGGCGCGAGCAGACTTCCAAGGATGGCTCCCCACCTCGTCACCCGTCTGGCAAGGAGAGGGTCGACGACGGTGATGTGGCCACGGGAGAATGGGACCTTGGGTATCAGTCCCCCGAGCAGGCCCTCAAGGACATCCTCACTGGAGACTCTGACTCGGGTGATGATACCGACTGTCGCAAGAAGCTGTACATGATGTACGGCGGAAGCTGGGAGCTCACCTCCCGCAGGAACGTAAAGTCCCTGTGCCGTGAGGTCCTGTCAGCGACCCCAGGGGTCCCGAAGGTGGCCCCACACCAGCGGTGGCGGAGCACCACTATCTCCTTCGGGGCATCCGACTACCCCAAGAACATGGCAGGGGCCGACATACTGTCGCTCATCACCGCCCCTATCATTGCCAACATCAAGCTGCATCACGTCCTGATCAACGGTGGGGCTGGGCTCAATGTCATCAGCCACGCTGCGTTCAGGCAGCTCCAGATCCCAGGGTCCCGACTGGGACCCTCTCGTCCATTCTCCGGAGTGGGCGCTCAACCGGTGTATCCCCTTGGGAGCATCACGCTCCCGGTTACATTCGGGACAAAGGAAAACTTCCATACAGAGAACGTCCAATTCGATGTTGCGGAGGTTAACCTCTCGTTCAATGCCATCATTGGCAGGCCGGCCCTGTACCGGTTCATGGCCATTGCCCATTACGGGTATTTGGTCCTCAAGATGCTGTCTCCAGCTGGGGTCCTCACCGTGCGGGGCGACCGCACCGCTGCGCTTGCGACTGTGGAGAAGCTGCACGCCCTGGCGGCAGAAACTGCTCGCCCGGACAACGGAGGGAGGGGCCCCTCGACCTTCGGTACCAAGGCACCTACCAAGGTGCCAAAGGTGCGGCCATCCGGAGCGAACGACATCCCCATCAAGGCCATCTGGCTCTGCACGGAATCCCCCCAGACCACTCGCATCGTGGGTGATCTGGAGGAAAAATAGGAACTCGCGCTCGTTGCCTTCCTCCTGGCAAATGCCGACTTGTTCGCATGGGAGCCATCGCAGATGCCTAGGATCCCCAGGGAGGTGATCGAGCACCATCTGAAGATCAACCCTGACGCCAAACCGGTGAGTCAGAAGCCTCAGAGACGGTCCGTTGAGCGGCAGGACTTCATCCAAAAGGAGGTCCGGAAGCTGCTAGACACCGGCTTCATCGAAGAGGTTCATCACCCAGTGTGGCTGGCCAACCCAGTCAACGTCTCCAAGGCGAATGGGAAGCTTCGGATGTGCATCGACTACACCAGCCTTAATAAGGCTTGTCCCAAGGACCCGTATCCACTTCCACGTATAGATCAAATCATGGATTCTACCTCTAGGTGCGACCTCTTGTCCTTCTTAGATGCTTACTCTGGTTTCCATCAAATCCAGATGTCTAGGGAAGATAGGAAGCATACCGCTTTTGTAACAGTGGATGGGCTTTACTACTATGTCGTAATGCCTTACGGTCTAAAAAATGCCTTGCCGACATTTGTGCGGGCGATGAGTAAGACTTTTGGAGACCTTATTAGGGACAGAGTAGAGGTATACATCGATTACATCATGGTCAAGACTAAGAGAGGGTTGACCCTAGTGGAAGACTTAACCCTGTTCTTCAACAAGCTATGGGCAACACGCATGAAGCTGAACTCGGACAAGTGCATCTTTGGTGTCTCCGCAGGAAAGTTGCTGGGGTTCCTGCTTTCGCACCGGGGCATTGAAGCAAACCCGGAGAAGATCAAAGCAATTGAGGCGATGAGGCCTCCAGCCCATATCAAGGATGTCCAAAAGCTTACGGGATCATTAGCCGCCCTTAGCCGCTTCATTTCAAGGCTAGCTGAGAGGGCGCTGCCCTTCTTCAGGCTCTTGCGGAAGTCCGGCCCATTCTCTTAGACCGAAGAGGCGGAACAATCCTTTCAAGAGTTGAAGCAGCACCTGATGTCCCTACCAATGAGTCATACTCCTTAGGTGCCGGTTCCCGGGTGCAGAAAAAGCGAACCGCCGCACGTGCCGGTAGTGCGCTTCCTCGGGGCCACAACAGAAGCAGAGAAGGTGATTTTTTAAACCAATGCAGCGGTATCGAGGCGCCTCGCGCATGGCCCGGCGAAACCACCAGGCGTGGGGGCCGTGGGTTAGTCAGCCGCGAGGATAAATATGGCAGTTGGCGTGATTGAAGGTGGATTGACGGCGAGTACGTCAGCAGACGCACAAAAGCAGCGCGCCAATCACCAATCAGGCTATTGGCCCCACCTGCAGGCTCGCATCCTCCCCTGAGGTGGGCCCGGGGGCCACTATCAGTACCCTAAAATAGGGGTACCCCTTACTACCGTACGAAGACGCAATACCCATGCGGCTATCTTTAGTCGCGTGGTAAAGAAGCTGTGTGTGGGACCAGACCATGGCTCGCCCCAGCCTCAAGTGACTACTCTGGGCCAGCAACAGCACCCGACCCAACCATGTGGACGGCTCCGGGACCGCCACGTGGCCAGAGAAGATGATATACTCCAAGGTATCAACAGTGAGTCCGGACCCCATGGGAAAGTGTCGGACCACTGTATATACAGATCGGGTCCCCTGGTAAGGTCCAGGACCTCCACGGGCGCAAACCGGACCCCTAGGATGGGTTCCGGACCCCTCTGTGTGGGGTCCGGGCCACTCACAGCAGGGTCCCAGGATTCTGGGACAGAGAATACCCCAGCCTTAATAAAGGCCAGGCGGGGGTCCAGAGCCGACACGTGTCCGGACCTTACCGTATACGCTTCTGCTCCCCGCTCAGGCAGAGCCCCGATGCTGCCACGTGGCATGGTGCACGTGACGTAAGCCAATGGGTGGAGCCTGACGTAAGGCCTCTGGGCTACGCGGCCTCTGCATTTATTGCGGATAAGGCGTGCCGCTTGTCCAGTCCACTGGCAGGCGATGTGCCGCCTCAGCATTTATTGAGCCCTGTCCATTCCACCAGCAGGCGATGTGTCGCCTCCGCATTTAATGAGACCTGTCCATTTCGTGGGCAGGCGGCGACCAGTCCATTCCATAGGCGGTGTGCCTGTCCATTCCACTGGCAGGCAGTACGCCCATGCTGCCGCGTGCACAACGCTCATCATTACTCGCGCGTTACCAAGGAAGCAGCCGCAGCATATCAATACTGCATGGACTACGGATATCATGGCGCCAGGATATTGCTCAGGCGTACTCGCATTAGTTACTTCTATAATGTATTCCCTCCGTTTTGCTCCTGGGCCCACATGTTGAGGCTTAGCATCCTTGTACGTGCCCCCCTTGAGCTATAAAAGGGAGGGCACACGACGTTACAAGGCAGATTCACACAGACCCAACTCAGACTCTGTAACGCCCCGAATTTTTGCAGTTGAATTTTTTTCTTTTCTTTACTCGCCAAAATTCGGGCGTTACCTTTTCTTTTTCTTTTCCCCCTCGCTAAACCTTGACCTTTTCCAAAGTCTTAGCGGGATTCGGTTCAGATTTCCCGTGTAAAGAAAAACTTTAAAATACTTTATGATTTGATGCACCATGCCGAACCTTGCATTTTTGATTGCTTTGAAAGTGCAACTGCATTCATGAGGAAAGATCGGATTTCGAAAAACAGGAAATAATCTTTCTCTCTCTTTCTCTCTCTTTCTCTCTCCTCTTTCTCTCTCTCTCCCGCGCCCTGGGCCGACCCCGGCCGGCCCAGCCGCCCCTGGCGCCCCCCCCTTGGGCCCAAAGATGGCCCAACCGCCCCCCCCCCCCCACTTTTTTTCCCCAAAACCCTCTCCCTCTCCCTCATTCTCTCCCTCTCTCTCTCTCTCTCCACCGCCGCCCCCAGCCCGCTCCCTGCCCTAGCCGCCGCCGCCGCCCCAACCCCGGCCGCGCCCCCGCCGTCGGCCACCCCGCCGGTGAGCCCCCTCCCCCTCCCCCTCTCCCTTCTCCCTCCTCTCTCCTTCCCCCTCCCCTCCTCTCCCCTTGGCCGCTGGCCCTTGGCCGCGCCCGGCCGCCTGGCCGCGCCGCCCGGCCGCCCGGCCGCCCCAGCCCCGCCCCGGCCGCCCCCTGGCCGGCCTCGGCCGCCCCCCCCCCCCCCCCCAGCCCGCGCGCCTGGCCCCGGCCGGCCTCGGCCAGCCCCTGGCCGCGCCCGCCGCCCGCCCTGGCCCCTGGCCGCGCCCCCCGCGCGGGGCCGGTTCAGCCGCCTGGCCGCCGGTTCAACCGGCCGGCTCGGCCGGCCCCCGCCCCAGCTCAGCCGCCCGACCGCCCCAGCTCGGCCGCCGCCTAGGGCCGGTTCAACCGCCCCCCCCCCCCTCTGTTTTTTTTTATTTTTTTTTTATTTTATTTTATTTACTTTCTGTGATCATAATTACTTTATTTTAGGTAGACTGATCATTGTTTATGCCACGGAAAAATAGGAAGTTAATTTAAAATTCCGTTATGCTATTGATTCACGTAGTTAATTGTTTATCTCGTGCAATGTTGATCAACTTAAAATGATTAGGTTTCCATTAGTATATATATAACAGAATTCTTTTGTTAGGAATCAATTGTAATTGATTATTAGTGCATAAACTTTAACCCCCCCTGCGAGACCCTTTCCCGTTTGTTTCTTTCTAACCATAATAAATGCGATATCGAATGTCATACTTGATGCATATTCACTTGTTCCCTTGTATGGTGTACTGTTCTTTTGTATTAAATATGTGGATGTATGTATGTTTGCGCTCGCATAGAGAACGATCCGGTCGAAGAGCCCGAGGAATTCGCAGGAGAAGCCCCTGAGCAGCAGTCGGTTGGTGGAGGCAAGTGTCCTTTGACCTATCTCTGTCCTATTCATTCTTTACTTCACCTCCCGCATTACACATTTATACCTAAGGATTGACTAGCTTTTGTTATCCATGTCCTTGTTTACCTATTTGGGTCGGATTATTACTGCTTAGTTTGATGCTATTGCTCAACTCTAATCAATGAACATGATGTGATTATCTATGATACGCTGTTTTCCCTTCTTATTTATGATCATATTTGTGACCTTCAAGGGGACTCGAGCGGTTTCTCGAGTGCCTCTCCGTAAGGACCTGTTCAATGGATGACCGCCCGGGAAAACAGTGCAACCATGAGGGTGGAATGGGACGCCCTTAGCTGAATAATTAGAGGAACTGGGGTGTAGTTCGCTTAGCCGTTGTGCCGTCAATGGGGCTCGGTGTATGCGGCTCGCTCTGCCAAGGTTGATTTGTCCCTTGGGGAGGAGTGCGGTACATTTAGGAAACCTAACGGGCGGCTACAGCCTCGGGGAATCTTTGTAAAGGCTACGTAGTGAGACCCTGCCTATTCACCTTGGTAGTGTTTAAGGGTTTGATCAGCCCGAGGCAAGTGGGAATCACGGCTTGTGGGTAAAGTGCGCAACCTCTGCAGAGTGTTATGAAACTGATATATCAGCCGTGCTCGCGGTTATGAGCGGCCAAGGGAGCTCCAGAGATTAGTGATACTTGATCAGTGATACTTTGGTACAGGTGGCAGTGAGATTTATGGTTCTGATTATGATTATGGTATTGGTAAGTGGTATTCTTTCCGTTTGGAAAGGATACATTGGGTTAATAACTTGGGTTAATGTTAAAACCTGGCTTTCTACTAGTAAGTAATAACCTGACCAACTAAAAGCAACTGCTTGACTTATCCCCACATAAAGCTAGTCCACTACAGCCAAACAGGATACTTGCTGAGTATGTTGATGTGTACTCACCCTTGCTCTACACACCAAACCCCCCCCAGGTTGTCAGCATTGCAACCACTGCTCAGGAGAAGATGAAGCTGTGGAAGGAGACTTCCAGGAGTTCCAAGACTACGACGAGTTCTAGGTGTGGGTTAGCGGCAACCCCCAGTCGGCTGCCTGTGAAGGCCGCGTTATCTGCGTTTCTTTTCCGCACTTTGATTTATTGTAAGAACTATATGGACGTCTCAGACGTATGATGTAATCGACTATTATTTCCCCTTTTAATACTATTTGAGCACTGTGTGATGATGTCCATGTTATGTAACTGCTGTGTACGTGAATAACTGATCCTGGCACGTACATGGTTCGCATTCGGTTTACCTTCTAAAAACCGGGTGTGACATAAGTGGTATCAAAGCCGTGCTGACTGTAGGACCGCTAACCTAGAGTAGAATGGTCGTTCTAAGGATTATAGACCTCTGTCACTGCCTTGACTTTGATATCCCTTCAAAAGTTGGTCCTACTGACCAAACCTATGTTCTACTATATATTATACCTTGCTGAAAATTATGTTTTATTCTACTCCTTCATTTGTTTATGGTTCATTATTTGCTGGTCATATTAATTCTGCTCTCACTCTTTTGCTTGCGATGTCTTTTGTAGATGGCTCGACTTAGACACACTGCACGAAAGTCCGTCATCCCCTTCTTACCTTCCCGCCTTGCTGAGCGTCCGCTTCGCCGTCCCGTGGCCGGACAGTCCAGCCACTTGGAGAGACTGCACCACCGCCTGCATGAGGAGCAGGAACGTCGACGACAGGAGCAGCAGGGCTCTTCTTTCTCGCTCCAGCAGGAGATAGAGTCTGTGAGGAGCTGCTCCCCTGTGCTTCCCCTGGAGGCGCCCCCTGCACCACCACTGGGCGTCCCAGCTTCTGGAGTAGCTGCTGGAGGAGACCCAGACGACGGAGGTGGCGACGACAGCTTGAGCCACGACATCGACTTCTCTGCTAGCCATGAGCCGGAAGGATGGGTTGCTCGACCCATCACTCGCGACGCTGCTCGCGGGTGTCACTTCCACGACGCGCTCGACACCCTGCTACGTCGGGCACTTGACCGGCGTACTTGGTCCATCGAGTATCGCTGTGTGGTCTACCAGCATAGTCGCGGGGTCTACCCGGACCGCTGGGAGGCGACCTGTTTGGTGCGCCGTCCGGAGAACAGTCTCCAGGGCGCGGAGGCTTGCTCAGAGCACTATTCTATCTCTGAGCGGGACTCAGCTGAGGCAGCCATGCAGGATGCTGCACGGCGTGCGCTTTCGCACTACTGCTCGGTTCTCGGTGGGGTAGCTGACGGTCTCGACCTGAAGTATTACCCCCGCCGTCCATCTGGCAGCACAGGAGGCGTGATTGTTTCACCTGCTGGTGAGGACAATCCTAGGTTGAGCAGCACAGTCAACCTAGCCGCCGTGCTAAACACGGAGCTGGACCATGCATTAGACGAGCTGAGTAGGGCTCGTGCTGAGATCGCCCTGCTGCGGGCTGAGCGCGCGGAGCGTCGTCACTTGGATGATGGTTCCCCCGCTCCCGTCGGGACTCAACACCCGTACCGCTCGCCTCGGCGTGGACTCCAGTCTTATGGCAATCCCGACTGCAAGACCAAGATCAATCTAGAACCATAGATCGTTAGAGTTGGATCTTGTAATTAATACGAAATATATACATAGAAGCTTCAGTCTTAGCGTTAATCTCGGTCTTAGTTAGTCTTAGTTAGACAGGGTAGTTTGCTATATCCTGTGCATTTATGTTTGTCATGATGAACTATGTTTGGTTTGGATCTTTGTAATGACTGTCACCAGAGTGTGGGTATCCCCTGCATTTTGGTTTACATATTATGTTAATGGAGTTAGTTACATAGTTGGGAAAACCTTTATTCTACTTTCCTCTTTATCTGAGAAGCTGTGTGGTCTGTGTTGGAGATCAGTGAAGATGCTCATCTGTTCAGTGCTGTTGGAGAATTCTACACTCTTTTCTTATGCTGCAAGATTTGCCAGATCAGTTCTGATGTGTGGTTGCGTTCTGCAGATGTCAGAGAACAGGCGCAGAGGAGGAAGGCGTGCTCAGCAGGAGCAAGCCGCCCCGCAAGATGAAGCGCCCCAGCAGCAGCAGCTGCCGCCCCCGCCCCCGATGTCGATCGAGCAGATGTTTCTGATGCAGACTCAGGCAGTTCAGGCCATCGGTCAGACTCTGGCCGCCATTCAGCAGCAGCAGCAGCAGCAACAGCAGCAAGCACCACCCCAGCCTCAGATGCCTCAGATGCCTAGAGACAAGCGTGCTGAATTCATGAGAGGCCATCCACCAACGTTCGCTCACTCTTCTGACCCCATGGATGCTGAAGATTGGCTGCGCACTGTGGAGCGGGAGTTGCATACCGCTCAGTGTGACGACAGGGAGAAAGTCTTGTATGGTCCCCGTCTGTTGAGAGGAGCAGCCCAGTCATGGTGGGAGTCTTACCTCGCCACCCATGCCAACCCCGATGCCATCACCTGGGAAGAGTTCAGAGGTAGCTTTCGTCAGTACCATGTGCCTGCAGGTCTGATGACAGTGAAGAAGGAGGAGTTCCTGGCCCTTAAGCAAGGGTCATCATCTGTCAGTGAGTATCGAGACAGGTTTCTGCAGTTGTCTCGCTATGCTCCTGAAGATGTCAACACTGATGCCAAGCGACAGTACCGTTTCTTGAGAGGCTTGGTTGACCCTCTGCAGTATCAGCTGATGAATCACACCTTTCCAACATTCCAGCACCTGATTGACAGAGCGATCATGACAGAAAGGAAGCGTAAGGAGATGGAAGATCGTAAGCGCAAGATCAGTGGACCCCAGCCTGGAAGTAGCAGCCGTCCTCGTTTTTCAGGCAATCAACCTCAGCAGTTCAGGCAGAACCAGCGTCCACCTCAGCAGCATCAGCAGCGTCAGCAGTATCAGCAGTTCCAAAGGCAGTATCCTCAGCATCAGTACCAGAACCGTCAGAGCAATCAGTCAGGAGGAGGTCAGTTTCAGAGGCAGAATCAGCAGACACCTCGTCTTCCTGCCCCAGCAAATCAGCAGAGCAATCAGGCAGCACCAGCTCAGGTTGGAAACAGAGCATGTTTCCACTGCGGAGAGCAAGGCCATTGGGTGATGCAATGTCCGAAGAAGGCAGCCCAGCAGCAGTCAGGCCCCAATGCCCCAGCGAAGCAGAATGCGTCTCAGTCTGGAGCAGGCAACCGCCCTCAGCAGCGCTATAATCATGGAAGGTTGAATCACTTGGAGGCTGAAGCAGTTCAGGAGACCCCCGGCATGACAGTAGGTATGTTCTCAGTCGACTCCCATATTGCAGAAGTGTTATTTGATACTGGAGCAACGCATTCTTTCATTACTGCATCATGGGTAGAAGCACATAATCTTCCAATTACTACCATGTCAACCCCCATTCAAATTGACTCAGCCGGTGGTAGAATTCGAGCTGATAGCATATGTTTGAATGTAAGTGTGGAAATAAGGGGGATAGCGTTTCCCGCTAACCTTATAGTAATGGGTACTCAGGGAATAGATGTCATCCTAGGGATGAATTGGCTAGATAAGTATCAGGCAGTTATCAGTTGTGATAAAAGGACAATCAAGTTGGTGTCCCCACTAGGAGAGGAAGTGGTGACCGAGTTAGTCCCGCCTGAGCCGAAGAAAGGAAGTTGTTATCAGATGGCTGTCGAAAGCAGTGAAGCAGACCCAGTTGAGAGTATCAAGGTGGTGTCTGAATTCCCAGACGTGTTTCCAAAGGACTTACCGGGTATGCCACCAGAGCGGAAAGTTGAGTTTGCCATAGAGCTTCTTCCTGGAACCGCCCCTATCTTTAAGAGAGCTTACAGAATATCTGGACCAGAGTTGGTTGAGCTTAAGAAACAGATTGATGAGCTGTCGGAGAAAGGTTACATCCGGCCAAGCACCTCGCCTTGGGCCGCCCCCGTCTTGTTTGTGGAGAAGAAAGATGGCACCAAGAGGATGTGTATCGATTACCGAGCTTTGAATGAAGTCACGATCAAGAACAAGTATCCCTTGCCCAGAATAGAAGATCTGTTTGACCAGTTGAGAGGAGCCAGTGTGTTCTCCAAGATTGATCTGAGGTCAGGTTATCATCAGCTCAGGATCCGACCTTCGGACATTCCGAAGACGGCATTCATTACCAAGTATGGGTTGTATGAGTTCACAGTGATGTCTTTTGGTTTGACCAATGCACCAGCGTTCTTTATGAATCTGATGAACAGTGTATTCATGGATTATCTCGATAAGTTTGTGGTGGTATTCATTGATGACATTCTGGTTTATTCTCAAAGTGAAGAAGAGCATGCAGATCATTTGAGGATGGTATTGCAGAGATTGCGAGAGCACCAGTTGTATGCAAAGTTGAGCAAGTGTGAGTTCTGGATCAGTGAAGTCCTGTTCTTGGGTCACATAATCAACAAAGAAGGATTGGCTGTGGATCCGAAGAAAGTGGCAGACATTCTGAACTGGAAAGCGCCAACAGATGCCCGAGGAATCAAGAGCTTCATTGGGATGGCCGGATATTATCGGCGATTCATTGAAGGGTTTTCGAAGATTGCGAAACCAATGACAGCGTTGCTAGGCAACAAGGTTGAGTTCAAGTGGACCCAGAAGTGTCAAGAGGCCTTCGAAGCGCTGAAAGAGAAGTTGACAACAGCGCCTGTCTTAGTCTTGCCTGATGTGCACAAGCCCTTCTCTGTGTACTGTGATGCTTGTTACACAGGTTTGGGATGCGTGTTGATGCAAGAGGGAAGAGTTGTGGCTTACTCGTCCCGACAGTTGAAGGTTCATGAGAAGAACTACCCAATCCATGACCTAGAGTTGGCAGCAGTGGTTCACGCACTGAAGACATGGAGGCACTATCTGTATGGACAGAAATGCGATGTTTACACAGATCACAAGAGTCTGAAGTACATATTCACTCAGTCAGAATTGAACATGAGGCAGCGAAGATGGTTAGAGTTGATCAAAGACTATGAGTTGGAGATCCATTACCATCCAGGCAAAGCAAACGTGGTGGCAGATGCTTTGAGCAGAAAGAGTCAAGTCAATCTGATGGTCGCTCGTCCGATGCCTTATGAGTTGGCCAAAGAGTTTGACAGGTTGAGTCTCGGATTTCTGAACAATTCGCGAGGAGTCACAGTTGAATTGGAGCCTACCTTGGAGCGCGAAATCAAAGAAGCGCAGAAGAATGATGAAAAGATCAATGAAATTCGGCGACTGATTCTAAATGGCAGAGGCAAAGATTTTCGAGAAGATGCTGAAGGTGTGGTGTGGTTCAAAGACCGCTTGTGTGTTCCAAATGTCCAGTCTATTCGGGAGTTGATTCTCAAGGAAGCCCATGAGACAGCTTATTCGATTCACCCTGGCAGTGAGAAGATGTATCAGGATCTGAAGAAGAAATTCTGGTGGTACGGAATGAAGAGGGAAATCGCAGAGCACGTGGCTATGTGCGATAGTTGTCGAGGAATTAAGGCAGAGCACCAGAGACCTGCTGGATTGTTGCAACCGTTGCAGATCCCTCAGTGGAAATGGGATGAAATTGGTATGGATTTCATAGTCGGATTGCCTCGCACTCGAGCCGGCTACGATTCTATTTGGGTAGTAGTGGACCGTTTGACCAAGTCAGCCCACTTCATACCTGTCAAGACCACCTACAGCAGTGCAGTATTGGCAGAGCTGTATATGTCTCGGATCGTTTGTCTTCATGGTGTGCCAAAGAAGATAGTGTCAGACAGAGGAACGCAGTTCACCTCTCATTTCTGGCAGCAGTTGCATGAAGCTTTGGGCACACATCTGAATTTCAGTTCAGCTTATCATCCGCAGACAGATGGCCAGACCGAAAGAACCAATCAAATTCTTGAAGACATGTTGAGAGCCTGTGCGTTGCAAGATCAGTCCGGATGGGATAAGCGATTGCCCTATGCAGAGTTTTCCTATAACAACAGTTACCAGGCCAGTTTGAAGATGTCACCATTTCAAGCGCTCTATGGAAGGAGTTGTAGAACTCCGTTGCAATGGGACCAGCCTGGAGAAAAGCAAGTGTTTGGGCCAGATATTCTGCTTGAAGCCGAAGAGAACATCAAGATGGTTCGAGAGAATCTGAAGATAGCACAATCAAGGCAGCGAAGCTATGCAGACACAAGAAGAAGAGAGCTGAGTTTTGAAATCGGAGACTTTGTCTATCTGAAAGTGTCACCGATCAGAGGAGTCAGAAGGTTCGGAATCAAAGGCAAGCTAGCACCCCGCTACATTGGTCCGTACCAGATCCTCTCAAAGCGTGGAGAAGTGGCCTATCAGCTCAGTTTGCCAGAGAATTTGTCAGCTGTGCATGATGTCTTTCATGTGTCTCAGTTGAAGAAGTGCTTGCGCGTGCCAGAAGAGCAGTTGCCAGTGGAAGGTCTGGAAGTCCAGGAGGACTTGACCTATGTTGAGAAGCCAGCCCAGATTCTTGAGGTTGCAGATAGAGTCACCCGAAGGAAGACCATCAGAATGTGCAAAGTCAGATGGAGTCATCACTCTGAGGAAGAAGCAACCTGGGAGCGTGAAGATGATTTGATGGCCAAGTATCCAGAGCTCTTTGCTAGCCAGCCCTGAATCTCGAGGGCGAGATTCTTTTAAGGGGGATAGGTTTGTAACGCCCCGAATTTTTGCAGTTGAATTTTTTTCTTTTCTTTACTCGCCAAAATTCGGGCGTTACCTTTTCTTTTTCTTTTCCCCCTCGCTAAACCTTGACCTTTTCCAAAGTCTTAGCGGGATTCGGTTCAGATTTCCCGTGTAAAGAAAAACTTTAAAATACTTTATGATTTGATGCACCATGCCGAACCTTGCATTTTTGATTGCTTTGAAAGTGCAACTGCATTCATGAGGAAAGATCGGATTTCGAAAAACAGGAAATAATCTTTCTCTCTCTTTCTCTCTCTTTCTCTCTCCTCTTTCTCTCTCTCTCCCGCGCCCTGGGCCGACCCCGGCCGGCCCAGCCGCCCCTGGCGCCCCCCCCTTGGGCCCAAAGATGGCCCAACCGCCCCCCCCCCCCCCACTTTTTTTCCCCAAAACCCTCTCCCTCTCCCTCATTCTCTCCCTCTCTCTCTCTCTCTCCACCGCCGCCCCCAGCCCGCTCCCTGCCCTAGCCGCCGCCGCCGCCCCAACCCCGGCCGCGCCCCCGCCGTCGGCCACCCCGCCGGTGAGCCCCCTCCCCCTCCCCCTCTCCCTTCTCCCTCCTCTCTCCTTCCCCCTCCCCTCCTCTCCCCTTGGCCGCTGGCCCTTGGCCGCGCCCGGCCGCCTGGCCGCGCCGCCCGGCCGCCCGGCCGCCCCAGCCCCGCCCCGGCCGCCCCCTGGCCGGCCTCGGCCTGCCCCAGCCGGCCTCGGCCGCCCCCCCCCCCCAGCCCGCGCGCCTGGCCCCGGCCGGCCTCGGCCAGCCCCTGGCCGCGCCCGCCGCCCGCCCTGGCCCCTGGCCGCGCCCCCCGCGCGGGGCCGGTTCAGCCGCCTGGCCGCCGGTTCAACCGGCCGGCTCGGCCGGCCCCCGCCCCAGCTCAGCCGCCCGACCGCCCCAGCTCGGCCGCCGCCTAGGGCCGGTTCAACCGCCCCCCCCCTCTGTTTTTTTTTTTATTTTATTTTATTTACTTTCTGTGATCATAATTACTTTATTTTAGGTAGACTGATCATTGTTTATGCCACGGAAAAATAGGAAGTTAATTTAAAATTCCGTTATGCTATTGATTCACGTAGTTAATTGTTTATCTCGTGCAATGTTGATCAACTTAAAATGATTAGGTTTCCATTAGTATATATATAACAGAATTCTTTTGTTAGGAATCAATTGTAATTGATTATTAGTGCATAAACTTTAACCCCCCCTGCGAGACCCTTTCCCGTTTGTTTCTTTCTAACCATAATAAATGCGATATCGAATGTCATACTTGATGCATATTCACTTGTTCCCTTGTATGGTGTACTGTTCTTTTGTATTAAATATGTGGATGTATGTATGTTTGCGCTCGCATAGAGAACGATCCGGTCGAAGAGCCCGAGGAATTCGCAGGAGAAGCCCCTGAGCAGCAGTCGGTTGGTGGAGGCAAGTGTCCTTTGACCTATCTCTGTCCTATTCATTCTTTACTTCACCTCCCGCATTACACATTTATACCTAAGGATTGACTAGCTTTTGTTATCCATGTCCTTGTTTACCTATTTGGGTCGGATTATTACTGCTTAGTTTGATGCTATTGCTCAACTCTAATCAATGAACATGATGTGATTATCTATGATACGCTGTTTTCCCTTCTTATTTATGATCATATTTGTGACCTTCAAGGGGACTCGAGCGGTTTCTCGAGTGCCTCTCCGTAAGGACCTGTTCAATGGATGACCGCCCGGGAAAACAGTGCAACCATGAGGGTGGAATGGGACGCCCTTAGCTGAATAATTAGAGGAACTGGGGTGTAGTTCGCTTAGCCGTTGTGCCGTCAATGGGGCTCGGTGTATGCGGCTCGCTCTGCCAAGGTTGATTTGTCCCTTGGGGAGGAGTGCGGTACATTTAGGAAACCTAACGGGCGGCTACAGCCTCGGGGAATCTTTGTAAAGGCTACGTAGTGAGACCCTGCCTATTCACCTTGGTAGTGTTTAAGGGTTTGATCAGCCCGAGGCAAGTGGGAATCACGGCTTGTGGGTAAAGTGCGCAACCTCTGCAGAGTGTTATGAAACTGATATATCAGCCGTGCTCGCGGTTATGAGCGGCCAAGGGAGCTCCAGAGATTAGTGATACTTGATCAGTGATACTTTGGTACAGGTGGCAGTGAGATTTATGGTTCTGATTATGATTATGGTATTGGTAAGTGGTATTCTTTCCGTTTGGAAAGGATACATTGGGTTAATAACTTGGGTTAATGTTAAAACCTGGCTTTCTACTAGTAAGTAATAACCTGACCAACTAAAAGCAACTGCTTGACTTATCCCCACATAAAGCTAGTCCACTACAGCCAAACAGGATACTTGCTGAGTATGTTGATGTGTACTCACCCTTGCTCTACACACCAAACCCCCCCCCCCCAGGTTGTCAGCATTGCAACCACTGCTCAGGAGAAGGTGAAGCTGTGGAAGGAGACTTCCAGGAGTTCCAAGACTACGACGAGTTCTAGGTGTGGGTTAGCGGCAACCCCCAGTCGGCTGCCTGTGAAGGCCGCGTTATCTGCGTTTCTTTTCCGCACTTTGATTTATTGTAAGAACTATATGGACGTCTCAGACGTATGATGTAATCGACTATTATTTCCCCTTTTAATACTATTTGAGCACTGTGTGATGATGTCCATGTTATGTAACTGCTGTGTACGTGAATAACTGATCCTGGCACGTACATGGTTCGCATTCGGTTTACCTTCTAAAAACCGGGTGTGACAGACTCACAAGCTCTCAAGCTCACAGACTCAATACACGCAAACAGTGGAGTAGGGTATTACGCTCCGGCGGCCTGAACCACTCTAAATCCTCGTGTTCACTCGTGTTCTTCGACCATCTAGCAGACAGGCAAAACGCTTAGGCCCCTCCTCATCTTACGATTTAGGGCAGGTGCGTCCCGCCACCCGACCGGAGAATTTCCTCTCCGACAAACACGAACAAAACTCTCTCTCAAGTCAGTAAGTGGTTGGAATGAGTTTGGGGCTTGGAGAGGCTTTGATTCTTTTGAATTGTGTCTAGGAGTGAATGCACTAGCTATTGTATTGAATGAGAACCTCAGAAAACTTGGATGCTTGGAGTGGAGGTGGTTGGGGGTATTTATAGCCCTCAACCACCAAACAACCGTTGGGGTGGCTACTATCGATGGGCGCACCGGACAGTCCGGTGCGCCACCGGACAATGTCCAGTGCGCCAGCCACGTCACCCAACCATTAGGGTTTGGGAGCTGTCGACCATTGGAGGCTTTGTCTTCTAGTGGCACCGGACAGTCCGGTGCCACACCGGACGGGCACTGTTCAGTGTCCGGTGCGCTCTGACTCTGCGCTCTGACTCCGCCGCGCACTGTAGCGCTCGTCAGGAGCCGTTGCAGTCGACCGTTGCGCTGGATAGTCGTTACTCCGCTGGCACACCGGACAGTCCAGTGGCACACCGGACAGTCCGGTGAATTATAGCGGAGAGCGCCTGAAGAAACCCGAGAGTGGCCAGTTCAACCCTGTACGGTCCTGGTGCACCAGACAGTCCGGTGCGCCAAACCAAGGCACACTCGGTTTCTTCCTCCTTTGTATTTGAACTCTATCTTCAATCTTTTTATTGGTTTGTGTTGAACCTTTATGCACCTGTAGAGTATATAATCTAGAGCAAACTAGTTAGTCCAATATTTGTGTTGGGCATTCAACCACCAAAATTAATACTAGGAAAAGGTTAACCCTATTTCCCTTTCACAAATGACCTGCCATGTCAGTTGTCATGTCACATGCCACATCATCAAATTTTTGACGAATATATTCGTCATAGCTTTTTGCCACATCGTCATCCATGTGGCAAGGTGTGGTGATATGTTTCATGACGTTTACAACCCTATTTGTGACATTTACGAGTGTCATAGATTTAGTGACGGATACATTATTCGTCATTAACATCTATGACATTTTTTGACATATCATCATAATAGTTCCTTTACCACGCACCTTCTGTGATGATGGACTTATTGTCACAACACCGTCACAACAAACTAACATATGACATAAAAACCCTTCTTTGTGACTTAATAATATGGTCATAGAAGGCCTCCTATGTTGTAGTGCTCCCAAAATCAAGTCTAGTGCTTAGAGACTTGTGAGAGGATTATTTGTGTTCTTTTGTTGCTCTTGTTGCTTGGATTGCTTTCTCCTTCTCTATTCTTACTCTCATAAGTGCTTTGTAAAGCAAGCAAGAGACACCTAAGTGTGTGGTGGTCCTTGCGGGTTCGTAGTGACCCAATTGATTAAGGAGAAGGCTCATCCGGTCTAAGTGACCGTTTGAGAGAGGGAAAGGGTTGAAATAGACCCGGCCTTTGTGGCCTCCTCAATGGGGACTAGGTTCTTTGGAACCGAACCTCGATAAAACTAATCACCGTGTTCACTTGTGTTGATTACCACTTGATTTGTTTCCCTTCTTTCCTCTCTCTAAAAGTTCTCTTGCTCATATTGATTTGAGTTTGCTCCTAAAGGTCATCCGCATTGATTGAGCAACTCTAAGCAAGGAGAACTATCTTCCGCACTCCAATTTAATTCTAACGCTAACCACAGCCTTAGTGCAAGTTTAAGTTTATAAATTTTAGATTTCGCCTATTCACCCCCTCCTCTAGGCGACTATCAACCGTACATGGCACTGTTCACTGTCTGGTGCGTGCCACGTCAGCCGACCATTGGGGTTTGGAGCGTTTGACAGTTGAAGTCATTTGTCCTCTTGCGGCACCAGACAGTCTGGTGGCACACCGGATAGTCCGATGCGTTCTGACTTTGCAGTTCTAACGTCTGACTTCTACTCTATTCATTGTACGTTCGTCGGCACAGTCGACCATTGGCGAAGTTGACCGTTGCTCTGTTGGCACACCGGAACTATAGAGGACGCGCGCTGAGAAAACCTAAGAGCGATCAGTTCGTGAGGTGCCTCGATCTGGGCACCGGACAGTGTCTGGTTCGTCACTGGCTGCACCAATTTCAGTTTTACTCCAAACTTTGTAGAGTCCCCAACTCACTTTCGTTGTTGGTTTATTTTGAACTTTATGCACCTGAGATAAATGACAACTAGGCAAACTAGTTAGTCCATATGGTTTGTGATGGACGTCAAACACCAAAATCGATTACACAAAATAGTTAGACCCATTTCCCTTTCAACCACTCTCGGTCGCCGCTGCCGAGCCCTCCTCCATCGAGAGGTTATTGTTTTGCATATTTTATTCCATATTTTCGGTGACCGTTATTTAATTGCCACGCGAAATTAGTATGTATTTATGATTATGATTGTTTGATTAGGGTGTGTGATTAGTATTATTGTTTAGTTCGATTCCATTAATGTATTACTGTCCTATGTGGTTCAGTGGTTAATTAGTGACATATTTTATTGGTGGCATCAGTTTTATATTAGTACGTGGTACTATTACATTATTAGTTTTATAAGTATATTATAGTGGTCTGTGGTACATTTGCATTATTAGTGGTATGTGGTACTTAATCTGATTTGATTAATAACATATCATTCTTTGTTTTATAAGTAATATATTGTTATAGTGGTAGCAAGGTTATGCTGCTGCTGAAATTTCCTTTAGGATATTTTGTGTTGAATGTGTGTTGAAATTGCTGTTGTTTACATTTTTCATATTTTTTGCTCTAAAATTACTTATTTTCGGAGGCCATGTGTAGGCCGTCGAAAATAAGCTTGTATATTTTTGGCGGTCCAAGAGGAAATCATTGAAAATAAGATATTTTTGGCGGCTTAGGTATGGCCTCTGAAAATTAGTCTTCATTTTTTGTTAAATTTTTTAGCAGCAAGAAGCTACCAAAAATAGGTAACATGTTGCTAAAAAATAAACTATTTTTATGATATTTAACTTATTTTCGACTGTTTGTGCCCGCCGAAAATGGTCTTGTATCCTCGTAGTGTTATTTGAAACACCGGTGGCATCGAAAACACATGCTGCGTACTAGTGCCCATAATTTCCTGTCGGCTGCTTTCCACTGCTACTACTGTCACGAGGAGGGAGTTGTCACACCGACCATATGCGTACAGCTAGCTATTGTACCGCAGACAAAGATGGATGGAAACGGCCACCGAACTGGTCTGTTTACGTATTTATATTATAAACGTGTGAGCCAATGCCCGCCGTGGCTCGTGCCCAGCTGCCGGCCGGCCGGCTCTTTTCAGTTTCGGCTGGTGGCAAGCGGCGGCACGCGAGTTTTGACGTGCGCCGTGTCGGCGTCGCCATCGGTCTTGACTGAGGCTATGCGTACTCATTGTACTCTAAATTTCTATTCTAAAAGAAATATTCTATCCTAGTCATCAACATTTTAAAATACAGTAGCCAAACTCCCGCATCCACAACTACTCTATATCTCAACCCTATATAAACTATCATATTTTTTATCAATATATATCAAAAATACCCACCGTGGGCCCCACCACACATGTCCTTTGCTTTGGCCCAGCACCCATCGTGGGCTGCGCTGCTGTCGCAACAGTGGATAGAGTCTGTTCAAACTCTGGAAGTAGCGTTCGAACTCTGGAAGTAGCGTTTACAGTAGCTCAACCAGTTCACCACTGCGGCCGGTTATTCAACTCTATATTTATAGCGTGCGTTCCCACTAAGCCACTGCGGGCAGCCTGAGTGACTCGATCCATCGCGTTGCGCGCGCCCTCGCGGTCGCGGAGCCTCGAAGAAGATTCCCTGGCCGATCCCAGTCCCAGAGGAGCGGCGTGTCGCTGGAACACGCACGGAATCCGCAGATCCCTAGCTCTCTCGCCACCGCCGCCGCCGCCGGGTTTTGCTGGTTCCGGCGCCCGCAGAGACTGCATGCGCGCGACGACAGCACGACGGCTACTTGCTGGCTGGCTGGCTGCTGCAATGCCCGCCCAAGCGTGGCAAGTGTTCGCATGCATGCACGCGATGCTGTTCAGCCAGCCACCCATGTGATGTGATGGAGGCATGCCCGTTTGAACCGTAGGAAAAAAAAACATCTATCATTAGCAGCCGTCCTGTATGATCCAGTATGTAAAAATGAGCCGATCTCCTGTATAATCTGTACGGAATTCACAGAGCGGTTGGATCTTTAGACTAACTGCAAGGGCTGCCCCTACGCAGCCCCCTCCCCTTGCATGCCGCCTGTAGGGGGCACCCTACGGCCGCAGCGGTGCCCCCTACAGCGCACCCTACGCGCCGGCCCTCTTCTCTCTCCCCCCAGATCTAGCGTGTCACTGTTCATCACCCTAAACACTGTGTTGTGGGTCTACGAGTAATTGTTAGTAGATAAAAAATTGATAGTTGATATAGAAAATGATATTTTATAGTTGTAGTGGGGTATAGGGGGAGTATTTAGGGGGAACCGCTGCGGGAGATGAAAAAATAGGGGGAAAATAGGGGGGAAAAGTGATATAGGGGGAAAAATTTAGGGGTAACGGTTGCGGATAGCCTTAACAACTGGAAGGAATGAATAGGAAATTCACAGAGCAGCCGTCCGTACGTAGCAGCGCCTTGAGCTCTCTTTCTTGCGGTTGTCTGTTTGTGAACGGGCCTAATTAAATTCATGCCCCTGCTTGCGAGTAGCCTAACTAGGCACGGAAGCGTGCTTTCCGGGATTTGTTTACCAGTGGGGGGCCACGCGGGCACAAGCTGGAGATCTCTTTGACGCCTTTCGGCTCTGATAAAACGCGGGCTCGGGAATGGGCGGGCACCTGAAACCAACAGCAAGCAGCCTGCCGCCGGGGATCCCTGGTTCCGAGCCCGGTCGCAGTCGCAGTCGCAGCTGACCACCCCGCCGCCTTCTCTTTTTCAGCGCTCTGTCTTCCGTTCATGTTTGACTGCTTGCGATGCCCAAGCCAAACCGCCGATCCTCGTCCATGGATCTACCTACATAAACATACAAAACACATGTCATGACATGATATAACAGAAGAGGTGAAATAAACTCATGGCTACATACGAAATAATAGAGATGAACATATAGGTGTACATTCGGGTCGCCCGGCCCGGCCCGGTCCAAGCCCGAAAAGCCCGCATTGTTTGAATTTCGGGCTGGCCCGGCCCGTTTGAATTTCGGGCCGTGTCGGGCCGGCCCACGGGTCTAGCCCGGCCCGTAATTGCTTAAACGTGTCGGGCTTATTTCGGGCGGCCCGAAATTACAAAAGCCCGAAATTCAATTTTTTGCCCGAAATTCAGTTTTTGGCCCGAAATTCACATCAGGGCCCGAAATTCACATCAGAGCCTAAAAATTAAAACAAATTTATTAAAACAAATAAAAGATAAGACAAATAAATTTGACCAAAAGCAAACTTAATATTTGTATTAAGTTACCAGAGCTATGCAATGACTACCTCGTTTATAAATCATTTTGTTAGAAAGAAAAAGAGTATAATCAGCTCTATATATAGTTCGTAAGTTTATTTCATTATCTAATGTTCATAACAAAAATAAAATTACATCACATACTCTAATTCAAAGCTACAAAAAACATCTAACTAACATTACCTCTAGCTTTATTTTCTTTATCAAGTACATAAAAGTGTGGAATGAAGTGTGGTTTTAATAAATATATGGGCCTTTTCGTGCCTCTATATGGGCCATTTCGTGCCTGCCTTAAACGGGTCGTGCTCGTGTCCGCCCATGGGCCGCGATCTCGGCCCAAACCCGGCCCGATATATCGGGCCGTGCCGGCCCGGCACTAAATTATTTCGGGTCGTGCCGTGCCTGGGCCGTGCTTTTTTCCGTGCTTCGGGCTGGCCTATCAGGCCCAGCCCAAATGTACACCTATAGATGAATAGATGGAACATATATAACCTGGAAAACATAAAACAGTAAATAAATGAATTGATCATACCCTCTCATACGTTTCGAGAATCCATATCCTTGTCCAACTTCTCTCGTCATTCTGTAGGAGATGAAGGCGTCTCTCCGCTAGGAAGAAGAAGAAGATGTCACCCGTGAGGAAGACAACACGAACGACGGTTCCAGTTCCGGCAGTCGCGTAGACGCTCCCCAAAAACCTAATTGTCAATCCCTCGTGCAAGGTCACGAACAACAAGGGTTTCGGAGGCACCTGCCCCTCTCGCTCCTCTGTGCATGCAGAGTTACGAGATAAAAATACGCATACTTGCGGCTGGATTGTGCTTATGTTTGTTCTTCTCTCGTACCGAAGATACATGAGTTCTGACCCCTTTAACCTCTCATCGCTGGAAGGGAAGGTGAAGGTGAAGGGGAAGGGTCTCACGTGCGACTATTCAAGAAACGGGCATCTGGAAAGTTTAACCCGTAGTCCCGCGGTTAATGCATGCTATAAAATAAAACAACCACACCACGCCTCGCCCGCTCGCCGTCTGCCTGCCTCACCACGCCCGGCCTGTCGATGGCGGGGCGCGCCCGTGTGGCACGCCTTTGTTCGTTTCTTAACATCTCAAATTAAATGGAATAATTCCTACCATATAAGTAAAGCCATCGACAATTGGAATTCCGATTCGATAGTATTAGTACTGTACATAATTACACACCATAGTGGTTTATTGATTTATCAAATTTAAATAGGTCTAGCACATGATAAATCCAACACACGCTTGCTAATCGAGTACCAGTTGTAAATGAATTCAATGTATTCATTCTTGCTATAATTATTACTCAGATCAGAAGTGTACTGTCAGAGAAAGATTACTGTGATGAGTTCAATGAGTTATAGGTAGAGATGGCAATGGGTAAACACCCACCGGGTATTACTACCTCATACTCATACCCACGACACAAAAATAATCTCATCGGGTCACCCATATACACTGGTGGGTATAGATTTACCCCCATACCCATACCCATGTGGGTATGGGTCACCCATCGGGTCACCCGTACCCACAAAAATTAAACATCTATCAAAATATTATACTATACAAATGTCAAGTATATCCATATAAATACCATTACAAAAATTTTTAGCATCATTTAACCATCCATTCAACACACCAAAGATAATTGGATAAAGTAGTAACACTAGGATAGTACTACATAGCACATTACATGTTCCATCACATGGTCATTAAATTGTCGTTAAGCCTTCTATGACATTATAGTCTAAAAGGTTGTTAATAGTAAAAAATATGGATGACTAAAGTCCAAGTTCATGCTTGGGCTAAGTTTATATTGGGTATTTTATACCCACGGGTTAACGGTATGGGTAAAGACGGAACGTTCTAATACCCGTTTACCCATTGGGTGAACATTTTTGCCCAATAACAAACCCACGGGTAGAATATTTAGCCCATATACATACCCTAATGGAGTAAATACTCATCGGGTATCGGGTCACGGGTACCCATTGCCATCTCTAGTTATAGGTCGTCTTCTCCCAGTCAACCGTGCTGCGAAGACAAGTTATCTTTGTTTAGTTTATTTTTATTCATGTATTATTATAAAGCCAACTCGTTATGTAATAAATTTGTGACATTAGATTATGTACGCTGAATCATCGTATATGTCAAAATTGATTCCGCACTACCGGAATTCGACTCTTTGCCGAGTGACAAATGTTTTGTCGAGTGTTTTTTCGGGCACTCAGCAAAGAAGCTCTTTGCCGAGTGCCAAACAAAAAACTCTCGATAAAATAAAACAATCGGTAAAGTTTCTTTACCGAGTGTAAAAAATAAAACACTCGGCAAAGAGCTTCTTTGCCGATTGTAAAAAATAAAACACTCGCAAAGAGCTTATTTATCGATTATTTTTTTAACGTTAGGCAAAGACAATTTAAAAATCACATTTTAAAGCATTAAATTAGTTTAAATAAAAAAAGCTACAATGTACAATTTATATATTGATCATTTCTTCATATGATAAAATAAAAGTAAATTTGTTCATAAAACCTATATCTCTCGTAGTTTCTTCATATGACAAGAGATGTATAAGATTTATGCATAATGTTAGAACCATCATGTGGGATCAACAAATTGCAACAATCAAAATAAACTTTATAGATCTTGAAAAGTTATAGAATTTTATAGTTGGCAACATTTTCATTTAAAGTCATCTTGTCAACGAAAACTACGTCTAAATCAAAAAAAATAAATTTTGAATTTTGAAAATAAGCTCGAAAGAAAAAACCACCAACATGAAAGTTGTAAGTCTTGAAGAGTTATAAAACTTTGTAGTTGACCATGTTTTGATTTAAAATCATCTTGTCATACAAAACTATGTTTGAATTTAAAATTTGAATTTTTTTAAACTCTCGGATGGAAAAAAACACCAAAATAAAAGTTGTAGGTCTTAAAATATAATAAAACTTTGTAATTGAATTTTTTATTTGAAATTATCTTATCATAGAAAAATTCATGTGAAGTTTTAAAATTTAAAATTCAAATTTTGTAAACTACCTCAGATGTAGAAACTATCAAAATAGAAGTTGTATATCTTGAAAAGTTATGCAACTCTATAGTTGGCAACATTTTCAATTAAATTTATTTAGTGCCTCAAATAATTAAATTACTTTTAATTTGTTATAATATATGAGAAATGAAAACGTAATATAAACACAATTGATCTAGTAGTGTTGTGTTAGAGGAGGTTATGCTCGTGCGAGAGGTTGTGAGTTCGAAACTCACATTCACTAAACAAATAAATTTAATTCAAATTCAAAAAATGGTAAAAGATGATAGAGACAATTGTGTAGGGCAATGATATATGGTGGTTGGAGAGTTGTCCACCTAATTAAAAAATTGTTTTGCTGTTTTTTTTTGTTTTTTATGAATTTTAATTTGTCAAGTGTTTTTTGACAAGTATTCTTTGCCGAATGTATAATGAACTTTGCCGAAGTATCTGAGACACTCGACAAAGAAGACGAATCTGGTAGTGTCGGCACATATATGATATACATTTGAATTTGTTTTTAAATCCGGGTGTACGATGGGACCAACTTTTGCTAAGAGACCATGTCGAAAATGATAACCGTCAACGATACATCGACAATTCAAAAGAGGCTGCAACACACTGAAAACACTCGCAGCTAAAGTCAATACCATCAAAAACATATGCTGCGTACTAGCTCTAGCTAGCTAGCTAGCGTCCATGATTTTCTATCGGCTGCTTGTGGTGTACTATACTACTATGTTCCACTGCTACTATCACGACGAGAGACCGTCCATATGCGTAGTTACTGTACAGTAGAAAAGGAACTGGCCTGTTAACGCATTTATAAACGTGTACTGTTTATTATTTTTGGTGGTCATCTATATTTTCGACGAAGAGTACTTCGTCGTAAAAAACAAGGCACTATTTTTAGCCGCAAAGGTTCTATTTTCGATGAACTCTGGTCATCGAAAATGACTGTAGCCGTAGTAGTGACAGCTGGTAACGCCGGCTCGCGTCTAGCCAATGCCCGCGGCGTGACTCGTGCTCAGCTGCCGGCCGGCTCTTTTCAGTTTCGGCGTGGGTGGCCGGCCGGCGACACGTGAGTTTTGACACCGTGACGTGCTCCAGCTCCGTCCCGTCTCGTTGCGCGCGCGCGCGCTCGCGGATCCTCGAAGATTCCCGGGCCGATCCCAGAGCGTGTCGCTGGCTGGAACACGCACGGAATCCGCAGACCGCAGATCCCTAGCTCTCTCGCCGTCGCCGCTGGGTTTTGCTCGTTCCGGCGCCCGCAGACTGCGCGGCGCGACAGCATGACGGCTACTTGCTGGCTGCAGTGCAGGCCCCGCGTGGCAAGTGTTGGCATGCATGCATGCATGCATGCGATGCTGCAGCCCCTTATTTAGTCCTTTGAGTGGACCGTATCGGGAAAAAAAAATCCTATTTCCTGCGTTTTTATTAAAAAAATGAACCGGTCTCCTATATGATCTGTACTGAATGAATAGGATATGGCATCATTAGCAGCCGTCCGTACGTGGCAGCACGGAGCTCTCTTTCTTCCTGCTGTTAAAACGGGCCCTGATTCACACAACGGTACCGTTGAGTATTTTCGGCGGCTAGGCTGGGTGCCCCTTGCTTGCAAGGTGCAAGTAGCCTAGTTCACAACCTGTTCGGTTGCTCACCTGCGACTGTAATCTGTAGAACAAAATACTGTAAAAGCCACAGTCACAATCGGATTCGCACGAAAGCATTCTTTTAGGACAGGGGTTTGGAAACACTGGCACAAGTTCGAGATCTCTTGGACGCCTTTCCGATTTGAAAAATGTGGGCTCGGGAATGGGCACACGAAACCAACAGCAAGCAGGATAGTCGTCCGGTCGCAGCTGATCCTCCACCGCCTTCTATTTTTCGGCGCTCTGTTTTCCGTCCATGTTTGACCGCGTGTGTGCGTGCGTTGTGCAAGCCAAACCAGGCGATCCTCGTCAATGGGTCTATATGTAAACATGCAAAACACTTGTATCTAAACTATACTGGCTTATTTGGATGCGTGCCACGAGTCTTCCAAATTTTTGCTCTCTAGATTATTAGTTGGATAGTCATTTTTCATAAAAACCACTTTATATATTGTTCTAATTAATCTCCAACAGCTTATCCATCTATATGTTATTTGCATTATCTAGAGTCATTTACATTTTGTATTTCTGGGTAGCGAGAAACCTGAAATAGAGTAGGGCTATATTTAGATAACCATATGAAGAAGCTATTGGAAAGTAATTTTTTTTAAAAAAAAATCTATATTCATATTAATTAGGAAGAATGTAGAGAGTGAGTCTTTTTAGAGTTGCTCTAAGATAAATCCTCTTTGATAAAGACAGTCAAAATCTCGGTGCACCATTTCTGAATATCGTGTCCCACTTTTGCATGCGATCGATATATATATATTGTTGAAAGTTGAAACCCAAACTCAGTAGCCAAAGAGGCATGGACCGACCAGTCAGCAGGCAGAAACGCTTACGTAGTTTGTATGACATGGTAGACGATGGAACCATGACACGCGCAGCCAAAGTGTGCCCGGTCTCTCTTGCTTAATTACCCCTGGCGCCGTTCGTGTCTACTCATTAATTTAATTCACAATTATTATACTTATATGTGTGTACTATAGCTAGTATATATAATATAACACTACTAGTAGTACTAATACTAGTAAGTATTCAGTCGGCGGCGACAAAAAAAAAGGACCTACTACATGTGGGCAAGGCAACAGGCGGCGGCCGATCGAGGTGGAAACCATGGGACGGGAAAGCCTGGGGCGCGCATGGTGGATGGAGAGGAGCGTGGGAACCGTCTCTTAACTGTTCATGCCATCAGATCAGATGATACTGTACAGAAAGAATGATACTGTAGTTTGTAAGTACTCCCAAAATATAAGTCATTTTTCAAGATTCTTGAAAACTCAAAGTGTTTTCAAGTTTGACCAAATTTATACAATAAAGTAATTACATTTACGATATCAAATAAATGTATACCATTAGATTCTCTATTAAATATATTTTTATACTATATCTATTTCATGTCATAAATATTTATGATTCTCAATATACTTTTAGTCAAATTTTAAAAACTTTGACTCTCTAGGAATTTTGAAACAACTTATATTTTAGGACAGAGGGAGTAAGGTTTTAGCTTATGCGGCACTGGTGGAAGAATGTTAATTAGAAGCATGCCCACGACATCTTTTTGTTACTGTATTTATCTAATGACAATATCATGTAATAAATAAACACATATAGCTATATATTTTTTTTTTGTTAATTTTAAGTGACGACCGACGAAGGATAGTAGTTTATAAAGAGTAAAGTACACTAACGGTCTACAAACTTGGCACGCCGTGTCACTTACCCCTAAACTTAGAAAATCGGATAAATAGGTACTCAGACTTTGTCAACCAATGTAAAATCATTCAAAGTTGAGTTTGTAAAACCGGATGCCAACATGGCGGTTGGAGCTACTTGGAATCTCCAACTTGGTATGTTGTGTCACTTGGATCCCGGTCCGAACTTGAATGTTGTGTCACTTAAGTCTCTGAACTTTCGTTGGTTTGCTCTAATGTGGTAGTACACATCAACGTCTGGTTTATATGTTACAAAAGGTACATCTTAATTTATCTTTAGCTTCCCACATCCCATCTACATGCATACCTAGAGTTACTCACCGGAACATGGCTAGAGTTGTCACTGTATTTCTCTAACGTCCCGTTTGAATCATTGGAATTGAATTTCATTCTAATAATCACTACCGGAATCAATCGCTTTGCCGAGTGCCTGAAGCACTCGGCAAAGGCTTCGCCGAGTGTTACACTCGGCAAAGAAGGCTCGGCGAACAGTGCATCGGCAAAGCCTTCTTTGCCGAGAGCTTTTTATCGGGCACTCGGCAAAGATCTTTGCCGAGTGCCAGAGAGCACTCGGCAAAGAAAAGCAGCCGTTACGGCGTCGAGTGACGGAGACGGCGGCTTTGCCGAGTGTCCCACGTGACACTCGGCAAAGAAGTTAGTTTTGTCGAGTGTCTTCCGTGCAGCACTCGGCAAAGAACCCGCCAGGGAGGGTCCCCATGTCAGGTTCTTTGCCGAGTGTCCCGTGTGGCACTCGGCAAAGCCGACCTCTTTGCCGAGTGCCAGGCACGTAACACTCAGCAAAGAACCTAAGCCGGTGCCCAGGTCTGTGCTCTTTGCCGAGTGTTATGACCTTGACACTCGGCAAAGAGCCTCTTTGCCGAGTGTTACACTCGGCAAAGTGACCAGTATATACCTTTTTTATTTGTTTTTTGTATTCCATCCACACAAACAGAAGATATCACATATATATCACATATATACATCACACATATCATCACAGACATAAATAGCCAACACAAACATAAAACCGTCACCACAAACATAAATATCCATCACAAACATAAGTGTTCAACATAAGTATCAAACACAAACATAAGTCTCTAACGTCGCAAGCTCTCACATAAGTATCAAACACAGACATAAGTATTATACACAAGTACAGAAGTCTAAAACAATGAAAACACAACACTCATGGAGGTGGGCGGCTTGACCGGGGCTGCGTTGGGCTGAACCCTTCCGGAGGGTTGTTGGATGCCGCCCCAGATTGGCCCTGCACAGAGAAGAGATTGCATGTGTTATACCAGATGCATTACAAACATCTAACTACAATTTTGATACTCACAGGAGTGTGGAAGAGAGCAGGGTCAACTGGAGGGAACAATGGAGGTGGCGGAGCGATGCCCTGTGCGGCGCCAAGGCTCTGCATGTACTGGAACATCTCCGCCATCCTCTGTTGATCTGCCCGGCGGGCCTCCCGCTCCGCCATCATCCTCGCCTCCATCTCGCGACGTTCCCTCCTCTCTTCTTCTAGTTGGGTCTGTAATATTACAAGCCAACGTTATAGTAACTCAAAGAGTAGGTATATAACTCAAGGAAGGACGAGTTACACTAACCTCGAGTGCCTGTATGCGATGCTGTGAGCTGTCGTGCCGAGGTCGTATGGCTGGACTCGAGCCCGTGCTCCTTGCTCTCACCTGAGACAGAGTGGGAGTGGAGGACGAGTCGATTGCCCCGTCGGCAATCCAGTACCGCCCATGTCTCTTGCCTCCTCCGACCCTCATGAGCACATCGGTGTCGATCGGCTCGGTGCTCGGATCATAGTCTGGGCCATGGACCTCCTGCGCCATGGCGGTGTAGTCATGGAGGCGGCTGTAGACGGCGGGGTTGGTGTAGGCCTCGGGCCCGTCATCCGGGTTGTAGGTGACGTCGGACGTCGCCTTACCCTTATGGGCCATAGCATAGGCCGAGAAGGTGGAGCAAGGCCTTCCACCATGTGACGCCGACTGCAACGAAAACCAACGAGATAGTTAGAAATAATATCTAACTTAGTGCTATATATCTAAATAAAAAAGGTGGCGTACCCATGCTTCGGCATATTGGCCCAGGCTCCGGCTGCCTTGGTGGTGGGAGGGGCCTTGCATCATCAAACGCCGTTCCCGGCTAGCTGTGTGCGCCTCGTCCCACTCAGCCGAACACCACCTATCCACCATCTGCTCCCAGCACAGAGGATGTGCGGCGCACCAATGTGGAATCATCTGCAAAGTAAACACGTAAAGTGCATATCAGAAGATAAAATAAAATTCATGTATCGAGTACTGGTACCAAACATGCATGACTTTACCTGCAGGTACTGCTCCCTGGTCAACGACATGGTTCGGGCTTGAGTTTTGGTCACCTTCTCCCCAAGGACGGAGCCGTGGTAGGTGATGATGGCCTGGATGCGGGCCTCATAGTGCATGTCCACGACGAGCTTCTTACAGCTCGTGGTGGCCACCACATCCGCCCTAGCCTCGTATCCAGCATCGCATCTGAAGAAATCCTGCATACAAAAATGATGTATCCATACATTATTTCAAGAATTTGCAATGAATGCGACATATTTTACATTATACTAAGACTTACCCACAGCTCTTGCTTCACCCGCTCCACCTTGTTATTGAATTCCCTGCCGTCCCGGTCTACTGCATCGGGGGCGACGGCGTAGTGGTCAAAGGTGAAGGCTGGGCCCGTCACTCCGGCGTACTCCACAAGTCCAGGGAAGTGTTCCCTGCACAGCAGGCCGAGGATGCCATTGGGGGGGCGACGATGACCCCCAGCATAATCCAAAATCGTCCAAGACCTGTCCAAGTGATAAATAAAAAGTATTAGTTTATATTATGATTTTGAACACATAATATGAACAAGAATGAAGAACATAAAGTTACATACCTCTCCCCTTCCGGCCGAATCAGCGGCCGTCTGTCCCGAAGTATGGGACGCTGAGGGAGACTCGCGGGGCCTCGCAGGTAGATGCTCCTCGAACTAGAGCCGCCTGAACCTGAGGCGTCCTGCTGCTGGTCGTCGTCGTCCTGCTGCTGGCCGTCGTCGTCCTGAGGCGCCGCCTGCTGCTGCGCTGCCTGCTCTGCCTCGTCCTGTTGCGCTGCCTGCTGTGCATCGTCCGCCGTCCTACTCCTCCTCCCCCTCCTCCTCCTCAGGAAACCGCCCACCATATTTGTCCAACAACCTGCAATTAAGAGTAAACAAATAAGCACATATAAAAAGATGTATTTAAAAACAGGTGCGAAATAAAAAGTCATATAGCATTACATCGATTAAAAATAATCTTCATATGTGTCGGGGTTAGCCGGATCATAACTCTCATCATCACTATCAAGCATTTCAATCTCCACACCATCGGAAGACGCAAGTTCGTCAGTAATGTCATTGCCTTCAAGGATTACTAAGTCATTATCATTTTGCACCTCATCCTCCTCCTCATCAACAACCATTTCAATATCTACGTCCATTCCGATAGCTTCGGTTAAGTCTATCTCAAATCGCCCTTCTAGCCCATCTTCTTGGAAGAACTCTCCATCATATGTGTCCGGGTCTAAGTTGTAATCTTCATCGTTAGGAACAGGTAACCTCCCGTGCGGCGATACCTTATACACAACATCCCAACCCTTAAGATGTTCTTTCGTTTGACACGCATATGGGAGATAATACACTTGTGTGGCCTGTTGGGCAACGATATAGACATCGTCTCCTGCTAAGGTGGAATCTTGTCGAATTTCGACTATCCCAAGATTAGAATGTGTCCGTCTCGTCACTTGAGGGTCAAACCAATGACATTTGAATATCACTGGAGTAAGAGGTTTGGAACCATAAAAATTGAGCTCATATATTTCTTCGATTCGTCCAAAATAATCGACATTGTCAAGGCCCGGCGTAAAGACCCCAGAACACGTTGTTTTCCGATTGGGCCGACTTTTGTCGTAGTGTGTTGTGCGAAAACGGTATCCATTGACGTCATACCCAGAATATTTCTTGACCCTATAAGCAAAGCCGTTGGCTACTTGTCTCAATTCGGCACTCATAGACGGATCTCTTTGGCCCTGCAAGTATTCGCAAGTTAAAAGACGCTAAATTGAGTTTAAAGACGTATCTCTTTTACAAACTAAGCACGTACCTTATGTTTGAACCAGGAAATGAAATCGGGCAACCCATTTCTCGCACCCTTTCTAAGAAGAGCGTCATATTCCTGTGGAGTGGGGTCCCTTGATCGACGCCAGAATTCATGAAGAAATTGTTCCATGTATGGCGTCACCTCTTCAAGGTTGGTCAATACGTATAGCATGATATGCCGCCACTCTTCATGTGTCAGGGTCTTGGTGGTCGAGCCACTTGCGCTTCCGAGTTGGCCTCGAAATATGCTAAGGTTCGATTCATTGTCGCCATCATTGTAACGAGGGGGTGGATTATGCACGCTCGACAGTTTGTCACCATAATAAGTTGTTGTGAAGTTTGAGACCTCCTCTAGAATGTATGCCTCTGCAATGGAAGCCTCGATTTTGCATTTATTTCTACATTTCTTTCGAATAGTCTTTAGACATCTCTCGATTGGATAGCACCAACGTCCCTGCACGGGGCCCCCCATTCGTGCCTCATAGGGGAGATGAAGAATCAAATGCTGCATTAGATTGAAGAAGCCAGGTGGAAATATCTTCTCAAGCTTACACAGTAACACGGGGGCCAATCTTTCCAAGTCTGCAACCACGGTTCGAGATAACTCTTTTGCACAAAGCTGACGGAAGAAATAGCTCAACTCTGAAAGCGCTAGCCAGACATGCTCAGGGACATAGCCTCGAACCATCGCAGGAAGAATCCGTTCAATCCATATGTGGAAGTCATGACTCTTCATCCCTAAGACTCGCATAGTAGATAAGTTCACCCCCCTACTCAGGTTAGCTGCATATCCATCAGGGAACATCAACATCTTTATCCACTGAAGTACTTCCTTCCTCTGGGCCCTGCTTAGGACGAAATCGGCCTTAGGCCTTCTCCACGTCTTTCCCCCACTTGGCGGCTTCATCTCTAGTTTTGGTCTATCACATAACGCTGCCAGATCCACTCTTGCCTTCACATTATCCTTTGACTTATCAGGAATGTCCATAATTGTTGCCCACAGTGCCTCGGCAACATTCTTTTCAGTGTGCATCACGTCAATGTTGTGTGGAAGGAGCAGGTCATCATAATAGGGAAGCCGAGTCAAGCCAGACTTATGTGTCCACATATGCTGCTCACCATATCCCACAAAACCACCTTCTGTATTGGCCACGAGCCCATCTATCTGTTGACGAATTTCGGCACCAGTCATCGTTGCAGGTGGGCGGTTTGTCACTACGACACCTTTCGTAAAGTTCTTGATGTCTAGGCGGAATGGATGGTCAGCAGGAAGAAATTGTCGATGTTTATCGAAGGACAAATATTTGCCACCCTTTTTCAACCAAATGAACCTGAGAGCTTCCTTGCAAACTGGGCATGGGAATTTACCGTGAACACACCAGGCACAGAATAGCCCATACGCCGGTAAGTCATGCATGGAGTACTGGTACCAAACATGCATTCTGAAGTTTGTCTTCGTAGCTCGGTCATATGTCCATACCCCTTCCTCCCAGGCACGTACCAATTCATCGATCAAAGGCTCCATGTACACGCCCATTTTGTTCCCCGGGTGTCCGGGAATTATCAACGACACGAATATATTCTGCCTTTGAAAGCACACACCAGGGGGGAGATTGATTGGGATAACAAACACGGGCCAACATGTGTACGGGGCAGCGCTCATTCCATAGGGATTGAACCCATCTGTGGCCAACGCAACACGTACATTACGAGCCTCTTCGGCTTTCTCATGGTGAATGTCATCAAAGTGTTTCCATGCTTCACCATCTGACGCGTGCACCATCTTGTCAGGATTGTATCGTTTTCCATTTTTGTGCCATGTCATCTGTTTCGCGGATTCCTCTGTCATGTAAAGACGCTGGATCCTCGGTATGAACGGAAGGTGTCGTAGGATTGTCAAGGGGATGTCGAGCTGCCTCTTCTGTCCATCACCAGAGTCTACCTCCATAAACCTAGACGAATTACACTTGGGACAGTACTTTGCCTCCGCGTATTCTTTCCTAAATAGCACGCAGCCCTTCGGACAAGCATGAATCTGCTCATACGTCATCTTAAGTGCACGAAGTAGTTTCTGTGCCTCGTACATGCTCTTTGGCAGAATGTGATCATCCGGAAGCAGACTCCCAATAACTGTCAACAAGCCATCGAATGCATCTCTACTGATGCTGTACTGCGACTTGAACGCCATTACACGCCCAATGGCATCCAGTTGAGAAACCTTTGTCTGGCCGTGAAGGGGCTTCTGTGCCGCGTCGAACATGTCGTAGAACGCCTTTGCAGTCGGCTCTGGCTCGTCATCCATACATCCTCCCGTGTATTGTGCCTCCTGATAGTCGTTCAACATATCCGCTACCCCCGCATCCGCGTCATAATCCTCGACACGTTGTCTCAGCACCTCTTCTCTCGTACGATGCGCTTCACCATGAAATATCCACCAAGTATAGCCCGGCGTAAATCCATTCTTCCAAATATGTTCTACCATGGTCTTCTTTGGTTTTCTTTTCCGGTTGTCACATTTGCTGCACGGGCATGGGACTAGACTCGCTCCTTTAGCAGCTTCGCCATATGCCCGTTCCACGAAATCATCGGTCTTTCTAATCCATTCAGTGGTGACATCGTTCCTTCCTCTACGGCCCGTGTACATCCACTCACGGTCCTCCATCCTCTAACATATATAACCGAGTATAGTTTAATATAGACATGTAATGCATGTACACTACGTTCCTACCTTCTAATAGGTGACGATAGGTCCTAATCCCACCCGCGGTTGCGTAGATGGAGTTAGTTTTCATGCTCTACTCCGATCCGAGATAGAATTTCGGCAGCACCTCCCCGCTGTTCTCCGGATACACGTCCTGGCAGGGAGAGTGTACTGTCCGGAGAACAACAGGGAGGTGACACCGAAACACTATCTCAGACCGGAGTAGAGCATGAAACTAACACCATCTACGCAACCGCGGGCTGTCCAAAAAACGTGGACAATTCGAAACTGATACATTTGTAGATATGCAAAGATCTGCATATCTACACCGTATCACTTTCGAACGGGAGACGCCTAACTGGGTTAGGTGATCTACGACCATGATGCGGATGTAGAGGTTATACCTAGGGTGGCGGTGGAGTCAGGCTGGTGGGGCTGTGGCGGGTCGGTGCAGTGGCGACGGGACGCGGTGCAGGCAGACAAGTATCTTCTCTGTAAAGAAGAATAACAAGTCTATTAATACAAAAGTTCGCCCACAATATTATACTCATATGAATTCAATATACGACACACATGAATTCCATATACTAATCCTAGCAACAGAAAATTTCGGCAGCACCTCCCCTGCACGGAGAGGTTTCAAAATCCTGCAAATAAAACTATCAGCACGATGGCTGACATCCACGCATAATTCAACGGCACGATGGCCGGAATCAACAATACTACATATTAACCTAATCATACACGTATATAATTAACTCATTATTAAAACTAATCATTTCATATAAATCATACACGTATAACATAAATAAAGCAATCACCTTGGAGGTTTCGTCGCGGGCGAGGCGACGGGGCGCGGGCGAGACGACGGGTCGCGGGCGAGGCACCGGGCGGGCGAGGGCACGACGGGGAAACGGCGGGGGCGAGGGCGAGGGCGCGACAAACGAGGGGCACGGCGAGCGCGGGCGCGGCTGCGGCGTCGCGAGCGCGGCTGCGGCGAGCGCGAGGGCGAGCGCGGGCACGACGGCCGTGGCACGACGAGCGCGAGGGCACGGCGGCGCGCGCGCACGGCGGCGGCGAGCGCGAGGGCACAACGGGCAGCGGCTGCGGCGAGCGCGGGCACGGCGGCGCGCGCGCACGGCGGCGGCGCGGGCGTGCACGGCGGCGGCTTGGGAGCGCGGCGGCGGCGCGGGCGGGGGCGCACGGCGGCGGCGCGGGCGCGAGGGAGGGCGTGGCGGGCGCGGGCGCGGGCGCGAGGGAGGGCTTGGCGGGCACGGCGGCGGCGCCGGCGAGGGAGGGCGTGGCGGGCGCGGGCGCCGGCGCGAGGGAGGGCACGGCGAGGGAGGGCGCGGCGGGGGAGGGCGCGGGCGCGAGGGAGGGCGCCGGCGGGGGAGGGCGCCGGCGAGGGAGCGGCGGCGCGCGGCAGCAGGGACGCGGCGGCGGCAAAAAGACGAGAGAGCGAGAACAGAGAAAGAAGGAGGAAGAAAGGCAGTATATTCGCCTTCTTTGCCGAGTGCCCGTGATCTGGCACTCGGTAAAGTTTTTTTTTAATTTTTAAAATAAACTTTGCCGAGTGCCAGATCGGTGGCACTCGGCAAAGGATCCTTTGCCGAGCGTCTGTCATCTGACACTCGGCAAAGTTTAACTTACACATCTTTGCCGAGTGTCAATCTGGGGACACTCGGCAAAGTATACTTTGCCGAGTGTCATCTCTAGACACTCGGCAAAGTATATTTTTATTTTTTTGATTTTGTCTCCCAAAATTTTTGTGGTATGTTCCTACACTATGTAGACCTACATGTATCATTTGTGGACAATTTTAACAGAGTTTTCAATCGTTAGTAGATTTAGTTCGTTTATTTGAATTTCTTCGGAAAATTTAGATTTGAACTGCAGGTCACTCGAAACTTGGAAAACCGTGCATGAAAAAATGATATTCATGTTACTTAGCATAAGTTACGACCGATTCCAGGAGCGGACCAAAAACTTCGAGCAACATGCTCACTAAACATGACCGTGAACTTGCCATCCACATGTTTAAAAATTGTATAAAACACAAACAAAGTCAGAAAATCATGAAACTTGTCCACGTGTCATGATACCATATGTACAGGTTGTGATAAAAAATTGAGAATGTTTGGACAAAGTTGTGAGACACTATGTGTAGAAACCTAAGAGAACTACACATGAAATCATAGAGTTTCAATGTGGATCTCTTAGGTTTGTGCACATAGCGCGTCATAGTTTTCTCGAAATTTTTTCAATTTTTTATCGCAGCCTGTACATATGATATCATGACACGTGGACAAGTTTCAAGATTTTCTGACTTTGTTTGTGTTTTATACAATTTTTAAACATGTGGATGACAAGTTCACGGCCATGTTTAGTGAGCATGTTGCTCGAAGTTTTTGGTCCGCTCCTGGAATCGGTCGTAACTTATGCTAAGTAACATGAATATCATTTTTTCATGCACGGTTTTCCAAGTTTCGAGTGACCTGCAGTTCAAATCTAAATTTTCCGAAGAAATTCAAATAAACGAACTAAATCTACTAACGATTGAAACTCTGTTAAAATTGTCCACAAATGATACATGTAGGTCTACATAGTGTAGGAACATACCACAAAAATTTTGGGAGACAAAATCAAAAAATAAAAATATACTTTGCCGAGTGTCTAGAAAAGGCACTCGGCAAAGAGGTCTTTGCCGAGTGTCAACTGGGCGACACTCGGCAAAGAAGACTCTTTGCCGAGTGCCAACCATTGGCTCCCGGCAAAGACTGACGGCCGTCAGCTTTGGGACGGCCGCTGACGGCCCTTTGCCGAGAGCCCCCTTTGCCGAGTGTTTGACACTCGGCAAACATGTATTTGCCGAGTGTTAATCTGTACCGAGTGTCCTACCCTCGGTAAACACGCTCGTTACCGAGAGCCGAGCTTTGCCGAGTGCGGCTCTCGGCAAAGCCGTCTTTGCCGAGTGCCCGAAAAAAAGCACTCGGCAAAGTGTCCGGCACTCGGCAAAGGCTCGGATTCCGGTAGTGAATAATAATTTTGGTATATATTAATTAAGGTAATTCGGTTTTATGCAAAATATATTTGTATACTATTATTAGCAAGATGTCGGAGATATTTATGTGCTACGTTTTTAATATATAGAGAAGTGAGACGAAGAGTGTCATGTAATTTATAAACACATATAGCTGTAGTTTTGGTTAATTTTAAGTGGCAATCGATGATGATGGGTAGTTATATAAACACGTGCTGACTTACCAGGTCTTGCGCATAACATTTTCTGTGACTGTCAGTGGTCACCGAGGTTTAATAAGGGAGCAACTCAATTTAGGACGGGATTTTTAAATACGGTATAACATTTTTGGCACAAACCAGTACACCGCCGCAGTTTGTTTTGCTACAACTGCGGATACTAGCAGCTACAGTGAATCCTAGCTGTAGTGTGCTGCGGCTATATGTAGCTGTAGCCTGTATGTGCAACGGTAATACTACAGTACTAGGACATGGAAACCTGGAGGCCGCCAGCTAGGCTAGTACACTGTACTACTAGGACAACAGCTCAGCTCAGGCAACGCGCCGGAAGGTACCCATAGTTTGGTTTGGTGGTTTCAGACCCGTGCCGTGCTATATAAATCCCCACGATGGGAGGGGTTGCCCACACCACACCACTCATCAATCCATCATCAGTCAGTCAGCAGCCGCAACCTCGTACAATCACGAAAGCAGCACACGAGTCCACAACAGCACCCCACCTCTTTTTCTTCACGTGCGTGCCCTGCCCTGCCCTGCCCCCATGGAGACCCTCCTGGCTGGCAACCCCGCCAACGGCGTGGCGAAGCCGACGTGCAACGGCGTCGGCGCCCTGCCCGTGGCCAACTCCCACGCCATCATCGCCACGCCGCCGGCGGCGGCGACGGCGGCCCCGGCTGGCGCCACGCTCGGCCGGCACCTGGCGCGCCGCCTCGTGCAGATCGGCGCCTCCGACGTCTTCGCCGTCCCGGGGGACTTCAACCTCACCCTGCTCGACTACCTCATCGCCGAGCCGGGCCTGACCCTCGTCGGCTGCTGCAACGAGCTCAACGCCGGGTACGCCGCCGACGGGTACGCGCGGTCGCGGGGCGTCGGCGCCTGCGCCGTCACGTTCACCGTCGGTGGGCTCAGCGTGCTCAACGCCATCGCCGGCGCGTACAGCGAGAACCTCCCCGTCGTCTGCATCGTGGGCGGGCCCAACTCCAACGACTACGGCACCAACCGCATCCTGCACCACACCATCGGCCTCCCTGACTTCTCCCAGGAGCTCCGCTGCTTCCAGACGATCACCTGCTACCAGGTGCGCTGCGCGCTACTGCTGTGTGCTTGCTTCTCATCTTCTCTCTTCTGCTGTGTGCTCATATATATCTTCTCTCTACTTCTCTCTCTGTGTGTGTGTGTGCGCTCGGCAGGCCATCATCAACAACCTGGACGACGCGCATGAGCAGATCGACACGGCCATCGCGACGGCGCTGAGGGAGAGCAAGCCCGTGTACATCAGCGTCAGCTGCAACCTGGCCGGCCTCTCCCACCCGACCTTCAGCCGGGATCCGGTGCCCATGTTCATCTCGCCGAGGCTGAGCAACAAGGCCAACCTGGAGTACGCCGTGGAGGCGGCGGCCGACTTCCTCAACAAGGCGGTGAAGCCGGTGATGGTGGGCGGGCCCAAGATCCGGGTGGCCAAGGCCAGGGAGGCGTTCGCCGCCGTCGCGGACGCCAGCGGGTACCCTTTCGCCGTCATGCCGGCCGCCAAGGGCCTGGTGCCGGAGCACCACCCGCGCTTCATCGGCACCTACTGGGGCGCCGTCAGCACCACCTTCTGCGCCGAGATCGTCGAGTCCGCCGACGCCTACCTCTTCGCGGGGCCCATCTTCAACGACTACAGCTCCGTCGGCTACTCCCTCCTGCTCAAGCGGGAGAAAGCCGTCATCGTGCAGCCCGACCGCATGGTGGTCGGCGACGGCCCGGCGTTCGGCTGCATCCTCATGCCCGAGTTCCTCCGCGCGCTCGCCAAGCGCCTCAGGCGCAACACCACGGCGTACGACAACTACCGCCGCATCTTCGTCCCCGACCGCGAGCCGCCCAACGGCAAGCCCAACGAGCCGCTTAGGGTCAACGTCCTCTTCAAGCACATCAAGGGCATGCTGTCCGGCGACTCCGCGGTCGTCGCCGAGACCGGCGACTCGTGGTTCAACTGCCAGAAGCTCAGGCTCCCCGAGGGCTGCGGCTACGAGTTCCAGATGCAGTACGGCTCCATCGGGTGGTCGGTCGGCGCGACGCTCGGGTACGCCCAGGCGGCCAAGGACAAGCGTGTCATCGCGTGCATCGGCGACGGAAGCTTCCAGGTACTATACGGCACATCCATCCATGGCACACAACATGCTGTCTCTCTGTCTGTGCCTGTACGTGCTCACTGCTGATCGGACGATCGACGACGTGTGGCTGGCTGCCCAGGTGACGGCGCAGGACGTGTCGACGATGCTCCGGTGCGGGCAGAAGAGCATCATCTTCCTCATCAACAACGGCGGCTACACCATCGAGGTGGAGATCCACGACGGCCCGTACAACGTGATCAAGAACTGGGACTACACGGGCCTGGTCAACGCCATCCATAACTCCGAGGGCAACTGCTGGACCATGAAGGTCTGTCGATCAGACAGACCCTCCTCCATCCAACACTGAACCCCACCACCACCAGCTGCACGCTAATGAAACCGCTCCACCGTGTGCCCTGCAGGTTCGGACGGAGGAGCAGCTCAAGGAGGCGATCGCCATGGCGACGGGCGACAAGAAAGACTGCCTCTGCTTCATCGAGGTAATCGTGCACAAGGACGACACGAGCAAGGAGCTCCTCGAGTGGGGGTCCAGGGTCTCCGCCGCCAACAGCAGGCCGCCCAACCCCCAGTGATGAGCCCGTCGGTCGGTCTCGAGCGTTTCTGCAATGGCGCCTGCGTCTGCGTCTGTCTGCCCTGAAAATTTTTCGGGTCGTTTACTCGTTTTCAGTCAGTTACTCAGTTTGTCCGTCTTCGTCGAGCAGAACTACATCCCTGCTGAGGGAAGCTACCAATCTTTATCCTACGATGATAATGTTTGCAATTTCACTTGCTTCCAATTGAGTTCTGTTATAAATTTTTGCAACATTTTTTCTCTTATCAATAAAATTTGTTCGCGACGCCGGTCTCCTTGGAGTCCTCGGTTACTGTGCGCCGGGTGTGTCTCCCCATGACCTAGACGGACTTAAGCCTGAATCGTGTGGAATAGGTGATTTAGGGTTAGTTTAGTAACTCCATTTTTTTAAGAGATTTCTATTTTTTAAAGGTAAATTAGTTTATTTTCCTTTGGGAAAAACGAGAATCCCGTGAGAAAATATAGTTGCTAAACTAGTCCTTATATGATATATTGGGGTTTTTAAATTGGTGCCCTTATATATTATATCGTTTGAAGAGTGAAATTTAAAATAAAGGATAAAATAAAAGAAGAGATAAACTAATTGTTGGAGACAAACCAAGATCCAATTTCAATACTGCACTCCCGAACCTAAACATGAGGGCTTGCGATGTGCAGTGTACTGGTCGTCATCGTTATAGGCTTGTGTCCAGGCCTAGTGACGTGTATCGTACTAATACAATATCTTGTGGTACTATATCATACAAATTATTTAATAAAATATTAGTACACAATGATTATATGAAAGCGAACACATATATTGTCATTGACCTTAATATCCCATAATTTTTTTCAACAACCAATAATTGCGACATAAACACATCATTGAAGTTAACTCATGAGTAAATCCATGAAGCTCATACCTATTTAGGAGTTGAGGTTTCTTGCTTGTTATCATCACCGGTATCATCCTCATCACTTGAATCCTAAAACAAGGAAGCTATAAATATGAAACTACCCTGATATGTAGACAAAATATTTCTTCATCTTTCAACTCACATCATCTCTTTCTTCAGGAAATAATCCCTCACCCTCAGAATCATCCTCGTCCTTACTTTTCTTTTCAAGCCCAATATTTGAATTTGAAGCTGCAGCAACTGCTTTGTCTTTACTTTTCAGTTCATCCTTCCCATCAGCTTTACCTAGAGACATTTAGATACGTTCATAATTCAAACTATCCTCAACATTTAAGTACTAACATATTTTGTCTAAGTGCTAGAAACAGGAAAAGAAAGAATTGCAAAAGACTTGGCTGTGTGCAGCCAAAGTCCAGCTCGGCCTGGCACACCGGACTGTCCAGTGGTGCACCGGACAGTGTCCGGTGCGCCAGGCTGGACTCCGGTGAAAAGGCCGCTCTTGGAAAAAGTTCAGCGGCGTACGACTATAATTCACCGGACTGTCCGATGAGCCAACGGTCGCCAGCGCAACGGTCGGCCGCGCAATCCGTGGGCGACGCGTGGCCCGCACCAACGGTCGACAGGGGGCACCAGACAGTGTCCGGTGCGCCAACTGGCCCGGAGATGCAACGGTCGTCTACGCCAGAAAAGGAAGGAGATCGGCACCAGGCTGTCTACAGCGACTGTCCGATGGCGCACCAGACTGTCCGGTGCACCACTCGACAGAAGGCAAGGATGACCTTCCTTGTTGGCCTTCAACGGCTCCTAGCTGCCTTGGGGCTATAAAAGGGACCCCTAGGTGCATGGAGGAGCTACACAAGCTTATAAGAAACATTCTAAGACTCCAAGACTCCAACTTCACGCATTCGATTCTTTGAGATAGTGACTTGAGCTCCATTTGAGTTGTGAACTCCGTGTGTTGTGTTTTGAGCTCGAGTTGTGACTTGTGTGCGTGATTGTGCTGTGGATTTGAGTCTTGTGTGTGTTGCTCTCCCCTCCCTTACTTCTGTGCTTCTTTTGTGATCATCATTGTAAGGGCGAGAGGCTCCAAGTTGTGGAGATTCCTCGCAAACGGGAGAAAGACTAAGAAAGGAAAAATTGGGGTATTCAAGTTGATCATCGGATCACTTGAAAGGGGTTGAGTGCAACCCTCATCCATTGGGACACCACAACATGGAAGTAGGCAAGTGTTACTTAGCCGAACCACGGGATAAAATCGCGTGTCTCTTGTGTGCTTTCTCTTTGATTGTCTGTGTTCACAAGAGCTCGTTTCAAGCTACTTAACCGTTCTAACTTTCATAACTAAGTTTTGTGGCTATTAGTGTTGAATTTTATAGGATCACCTATTCACCCCCCTCTAGGTGCTCTCAATTGGTATCAGACCCGTTCTCTTCACATAAGGGACTAATCGCCTGAAGAGATGGATCCTAAGGGAAATGGGATGGTGGTCAACGACAAGGAGAAGAAGTCCATCTTCAACGAGCCAAGAGATGACAAGCCCACTGACTCTGGCTCGAGTCACAAGAAGAAGGACGGGAAGAAGAAGAGGCGCATCAAGAAGATCGTCTACTACGACTGCGATGAATCCTCTTCTTCACTAAGAGACGATGACTCGTCTAAAAAGAAACCGGTTAATCAAAACTATTCATTTGATTATTCTCGTATTCCATTCAATTCTAATGCTCATTTGCTATCAATTCCACTTGGTAAACCTCCACACTTTGATGGAGAAGACTACTCTTTTTGGAGTCACAAAATGCGTAGTCACTTATTTTCTCTCCATCCTAGTATTTGGGAGATAGTTGAAAATGGAATGCATTTCGATAGTACGGATAACCCTGTGTTTATCAATGAGCAAATTCATAAGAATGCACAAGCTACCACTGTTTTGCTAGCATCTTTGTGCAGGGATGAATACAACAAGGTGAGCGGCTTGGACAACGCCAAGCAAATCTGGGACACCCTCAAGATATCTCATGAGGGAAACGACGCCACCATGATCACCAAAATGGAGTTAGTGGAAGGTGAGCTGGGAAGGTTCATGATGATCAGGGGAGAGGAGCCAACACAAACATACAACAGGCTTAAGACCCTGGTTAACAAGATTAGAAGCTATGGAAGCACAAGATGGACGGACCACGACGTCGTCCGACTTATGCTAAGGTCATTCACGGTAATTGACCCCCATCTTGTCAATCCCATTCGTGAAAACCCTAGGTACACCAAGATGACGCCCAAGGAGATACTCGGAAAATTCGTGAGCGAGCGTATGATGGTAAAGGAAGCGTGATACGTGGATGATGCTCTTAATGGCCCTCTACCCGTCTATGAGCCTCAACCCATTGCTCTCAAAGCAACAAGCAGCAGGGAAGCGCTACCAAGCAAGGTGGCACAAGTTGAGGCTGCCGGGCTAAACGAATATGAGATGGTCCTAATCATCAAGCGCTTCAAGACCGCACTGAAAGGACGCAAGGAGTACCCCAATAAGAACAAAGCAAAGGGAAAGTGCTCCTATTTCAAATGCGGTAAGACGATCATTTCATAGCATAATGCCCCGATAATGATGATGACCAGGAACAAGAAAAGCATGGGAAGAGGGAGAAGAAGAAGATTTATAAGAAGGCGAAGGGCGAGGCGCACCTTGGCAAAGAATGGGACTCAGACAGCTCTTCATCCGACTCCGACGATGAAGGACTGGCAGCCTCGGCCTTCAACAAATCTTCACTCTTCCCCAACGAACGCCACACTTGCCTCATGGCCAAGGAAAAGAAGGTAAGTGTTCGAGATACCCCTTCAACAAATCTTCACTCTTCCCCAACGAACGCCACACTACTTCTAGCGATGATGATTCTTCCGATGATGAAGTAGATTACTCTAGCTTATTCAAAGGTTTAGATAGAGCTAAGGTAGAAAAGATCAATGAATTAATTGATGCTCTAAATGAAAAGGATAGTTTGTTAGAAAAACAAGAGGATATTTTATATGAGGAGCATGATAAATTTGTTAGCGTGCAAAAATCTCTTGCTTTAGAGATTAAAAGGAATGAAATACTATTTTCTGAGTTATCTGCTTGCCATGAAACTGTATCTAGTTTAAAGAGTTTAAATGATGATTTAAATGCTAAGCTAGAGGAAGCTGATAAATCTAGTTCATGTATAGAGCATGTTAGTATTTGTAATAGATGTAAGGACTTTGATGTTAATGCTTGTAATGAACATCTTATTGCTATTACAAAATTGAATGATGAAGTGGAAAGTCTCAATGCTCAACTTAAGACTTGCAAAAATGATTTTGATAAATTAAAATTTGCTAGGGATGCCTATACAATTGGTAGACACCCCTCTATTAAGGATGGACTTGGTTTTCAAAAGGAAACCAAGAACTTAACAAGCCAAAAGGCTTCCATTCTCAACAAAGAGAAAGGGAAGGCTCCTATGGCTAGTAGTTCTCAAAATTGTCATGCCTACATTTATGATAGAAAATATTCTAGGAATGCTCATAGAAGTTATGATCATAATGCTTTTGATTCACATGCTATGTTTGCCTATAGCTCTACTTTTGTGCATGGTAGAAGTAGGCCTAGAAGAAATCATGTTATGCATCATGTGCCTAGGAGAGTGTGTAATGAACCTTCCACTATTTACCGTGCTTGCAATACTTCATTTGAGCTTGTATGTAAGAATGAAAAAAGTAGTTGCTAGAAAGTTAGGATCCAAATGCAAGGGAGACAAGACTTGTATTTGGGTTCCAAAGGCTATTGTGACTAACCTTGTAAGAACCAACAAGAGTTGGGTACCTAAAACCCAAGCTTAAATTGCCTTGCAGGTTTATGCATCCGGGGGATCTAGCTAGATAATCGATAGCGGATGCACAAACCACATGACGGGGGAGAAGAAGATGTTCACCTCCTACATCAAGAACAAGGATTCCTAGGATACAATTATTTTTGGAGATGGGAACCAAGGCAAGGTCAAAGGTTTGGGAAAGATAGCCATCACAAGCGAGCACTCTATTTCAAATGTATTTTTAGTAGAGTCATTAGGATACAACCTCCTGTTTGTAAGTCAATTATGCCACATGGACTACAATTGTTTGTTTACAAATGTTGATGTTTCTGTCTTTAAAAGGAGTGATGGTTCATTAGCATTTAAGGGTGTATTAGACGACAAACTCTATTTAGTTGATTTTTTGAAAGAGGAGGCCGATCTAGATGCATGCTTAATAGCTAAGACTAGTATGGGCTGGTTGTGGCATCGCCGTCTAGCACATGTTGGGATGAAGAACCTTCATAAACTTCTAAAGGGAGAACATGTGTTAGGACTAACCAATGTATGTTTCAAAAAAGATAGACCTTGTGCAGCTTGTCAGGCAGGGAAACAGGTGGGAAGCTGAGAGCACCTAGAGGGGGGGTGAATAGGTGATCCTGAATACTTGAACTTATAGCCACAAAAACTTGTTAAGTGTTAGCGCAGATAATGCCAAGTGGCTAGATAGGAGTCTCCACAAAACACAATAACCACAGAAGATCAATCACAGAGATGGCACAGTGGTTTATCCCGTGGTTCGGCCAAGACCAACGCTTGCCTACTCCACGTTGTGGCGTCCCAACGGACGAGGGTTGCAATCAACCCCTCTCAAGCGGTCCAAAGACCAACTTGAATACCACGGTGTTTTGCTTTGCCTTTCAATATCCCGTTTGCAAGGAATCTCCACAAATTGGAGTCTCTTGCCCTTACAAGTATATGATCACAAAGAAGCACAGAGTAAGGGAGGGAAGCAACACACACAAATCCACAGTAAAATGCGCACACACACGGCCAAGAATCGAGCTCGAATGACTATCTCAAAGTTCTCACTAGAACGGAGCTCGAATCACTTAGAATCACAAACGAATGCGCAAAGAATGAGTGTGGATGATCAAGAATGCTCTAAGGTTGCTTGGGTATCTCCTCCATGCGCCTAGGGGCCCCTTTTATAGCCCCAAGACAGCTAGGAGCCGTTGAGAGCAAATCTGGAAGGCCATCCTTGCCTTCTGTCGTCGGGGGCACCGGACAGTCCGGTGTACACCGGACACTGTCCGGTGCCCGATTTCTTTCCAAAAATGGCGCTGCCGACCGTTGCAGACCGTTGCAGATCTGAGAGCCGTTGGCGCACCGGACATGTCCGGTGCACACCGGACAGTCCGGTGCCGTCTTCCGACCGTTGGCTCGGCCACGTGTCCCGCGCAGATTGCGCGGCCGACCGTTGGCCCGGCCGACCGTTGGCTCACCGGACAGTCCGGTGCACACCGGACAGTCCGGTGCACACCGGACAGTCCGGTGAATTTTAGCCGTACGCCGTCGGCGAATTCCCGAGAGCAGCCAGTTCGCGCCGAGTCAGCCTGGCGCACCGGACACTGTCCGGTGCACACCGGACAGTCCGGTGTGCCAGACCAAGCTGAGTCTTGGCTGTACACAGCCAAGTCTTTTTCTCCTCTTTTCTTTTCTTCTTTTTTCTGTTTCTAACACTTAGACAAGTATATTAGTACACAAAACCAATGTACTAAGGCTTAGAAACATACCTTTACTTCATGATTTGCACCTTGTTCATCCATGGACATAAAATCACATTTAAGCACTTGTGTTGGCACTCAATCACCAAAATACTTAGAAATGGCCCAAGGGCACATTTCCCTTTCAATCTCCCCCTTTTTGGTGATTTATGCCAACACAACATAAAGCAAGTAGAACAAGTACAAAAACACTTCAAATAAGAACTCAAATTATTTTGATTCATTTTTGACATATATGGATCACTCTATGCCACCACTTGGTTTGTTTTTGCAAATCAAACTCAAATCTCTATCTCTAAGTCAAACACACATGTTGAAACATAAAGAGAGTCATTCCAAAAGAGATTGATCAAAGATTTCAAAAACTCCCCCTTTTTCCCATAATCACTACTTCTCCCCACAAGAAGCCAACTTTTGATAAGAGAGACAACAAAAGAGTTTTGACAAACCAAAAGCTCTATTCTACTATTTTCAAAATCTCTCAAGTGGTAGCTGATCCATTTATTGCTTTGGCCTTTATTTTCTCCCCCTTTGGCATCAAACACCAAAACGGGATTAATCTTGGCTCTTTAACCCCATTGCCTCACCAAAATCTTTAATTAAGAGCAAATGGCAATAAGAGTTCATGAGATGGACTTGGAATAAGTTACCCTCTCATCGGAGTGCAGTGGAAGTCTTTCATGGTCCAAGTCCACCTTTTCCCTTTCAATTCTCCTTCGAGACTAAATCAAGCAAACTCAAGCATATGGTTAGTCTCAAAGGGTCAAGTTGTAACACATCTCCCCCTAAACATGTGCATCACTTTGCAACAGACTTGTGAGGTCCAGGGAGTGTTTGTACAACTTGAGCACCATAGTAAGCAACAAAATGCAGAATGGACATGATCAAAGGCATAAACACATGTATGCTACATTTCAATCCAAGTTCCGCGAATCTAAGATATTGAGCTCACTACGCAGCCTGCAAAAAGTCTTCTCATCTAAAGGCTTGGTAAAGATATCGGCTAGCTGGTTCTCGGTGCTAACATAAAACACTTCGATATCTCCCTTTTGCTGGTGGTCTCTCAAAAAGTGATGCCGGATGTCAATGTGCTTTGTGCGGCTGTGCTCAACAGGATTTTCCGCTATTCGGATAGCACTCTCATTATCACATAGGAGTGGGACTTTGCTCAGATTGTAGCCAAAGTCCCTGAGGGTTTGCCTCATCCAAAGTAGTTGCGCACAACACTGTCCTGCGGCAACGTACTCGGCCTCAGCGGTGGATAGGGCAACGGAGGTTTGTTTCTTAGAGTTCCATGACACCAGGGACCTTCCTAAGAATTGGCACGTCCCCGATGTACTCTTCCTATCGACCTTACATCCAGCATAGTCGGAATCTGAGTACCCAATCAAGTCAAAGTTAGACCCCTTTGGATACCAGATCCCGAAGCAAGGCGTAGCAACCAAATATCTAAGAATTCGCTTCACTGCCACTAAGTGACACTCCTTAGGATCGGATTGAAATCTGGCACACATGCATACGCTAAGCATAATATCCGGTCTACTAGCACATAAATAAAGTAAAGACCCTATCATTGACCGGTATGCCTTTTGATCAACGGACTTACCTCCTTTGTTGAGGTCGGTGTGTCCGTCGGTTCCCATCGGCGTCTTTGCGGGCTTGGCGTCCTTCATCCCAAACCTCTTTAGCAAATCTTGTGTGTACTTCGTTTGGGAGATGAAGGTGCCATCCTTGAGTTGCTTCACTTGGAACCCAAGGAAGTAGGTCAACTCGCCCATCATCGACATCTCGAATTTCTGCGTCATCACCCTGCTAAACTCTTCACAAGACTTTTGGTTAGTAGAACCAAATATTATGTCATCGACATAAATTTGGCACACAAAAAGATCACCATCACAAGTCTTAGTAAAAAGAGTTGGATCGGCTTTCCCAACCTTGAAAGCATTAGCAATTAAAAAGTCTCTAAGGCATTCATACCATGCTCTTGGGGCTTGCTTAAGTCCATAGAGCGCCTTAGAGAGCTTACACACGTGGTCGGGGTACCGTTCATCCTCGAAGCCAGGGGGCTGCTCCACGTACACCTCTTCTTTGATCGGCCCGTTGAGGAAAGCGCTCTTCACATCCATTTGGTACAACCTGAAAGAATGGTGAGCGGCATATGCTAGCAAGATACGAATTGATTCTAGCCTAGCCACAGGAGCAAAAGTCTCCTCAAAGTCCAAACCTGCGACTTGGGCATAACCTTTTGCCACAAGTCGAGCCTTGTTCCTCGTCACCACCCCGTGCTCGTCCTGTTTGTTGCAGAACACCCACTTGGTTCCCACAACATTTTGCTTGGGACGAGGCACCAGTGTCCAAACTTCATTGCGCTTGAAGTTGTTGAGTTCCTCCTGCATGGCCAATACCCAATCCGGATCTAGCAAGGCCTCCTCTACCCTGAAAGGCTCAATAGAAGAGACAAAGGAGTAATATTCACAAAAATTAACTAGTCGAGACCGAGTAGTTACTCCCTTGCTAATGTCACCCAGAATTTGGTCGACGGGATGATCCCTTTGAATCATCGCTCGAACTTGGGTTGGAGGTGCCGGTTGCGCTTCTTCCTCCATCACTTGATCATCTTGTGCTCCCCCTTGATCACACGCCTCCTTTTGATGAACCTGTTCATCGTCTTGAGTTGGGGGATGCACCGTTGTTGAGGAAGAAGGTTGATCTCGTTCATCTTGTTCCTGTGGCCGTACTTCTCCAATCGCCATAGTTCGTATAGCGGCCGTCGGAACATCTTCTTCATCTATATCATCACAATCAACAACTTGCTCTCTTGGAGAGCCATTAGTCTCATCAAATACAACGTCGCTAGAGACTTCAACCAAACCCGATGATTTGTTGAAGACCCTATACGCCTTTGTATTTGAATCATAACCTAATAAAAACCCTTCTACAGCTTTGGGAGCGAACTTAGAATTTCTACCCTTCTTCACTAGAATGTAGCATTTGCTCCCAAATACACGAAAGTAAGATACATTGGGTTTGTTACTGGTTAGAAGCTCGTACGAAGTCTTCTTGAGGAGGCGATGAAGGTAGACCCTGTTGATGGCGTGGCAAGCCGTGTTCACAGCTTCCGACCAAAAGCATTCGGGGGTCTTGAACTCTCCAAGCATCGTCCTTGCCATATCGATCAGCGTCCTGTTCTTCCTCTCTACCACCCCATTTTGCTGTGGTGTGTAGGGAGCGGAGAACTCGTGCTTGATCCCTTCCTCCTCAAGGAACTCCTCCACTTGAAGGTTCTTGAACTCGGACCCGTTGTCGCTCCTTATCTTCTTCACCTTGAGCTCAAACTCATTTTGAGCTCTCCTGAGGAAGCGCTTGAGGGTCCCTTGGGTTTCAGACTTATCCTGCAAAAAGAACACCCAAGTGAAGCGGGAAAAGTCATCAACAATAACTAGACCATACTTACTTCCTCCTATGCTTAGATAGGCGACGGGTCCAAAGAGGTCCATATGCAGCAGCTCCAGAGGTCTTGACGTGGTCATCACATTCTTGCTGTGATGTGCTCCTCCCACTTGTTTACCTGCTTGACAAGCTGCACAAGGTCTATCTTTTTCGAAATAAACATTTGTTAGACCTATCACGTGTTCTCCCTTTAGAAGCTTGTGGAGGTTCTTCATCCCCACATGTGCTAAGCGGCGATGCCACAGCCAGCCCATGCAAGTCTTAGCCATTAAGCATGCATCTAGACCGGCCTCTTCTTTTGCAAAATCAACTAAGTAAAGCTTGCCGTCTAGTACACCCTTAAAAGCTAGTGAACCATCACATCTTCTAAAGACAGACACATCTACATTAGTAAAAAGACAATTATATCCCATATTGCATAGTTGACTAACAGATAGCAAATTGTAACCAAGAGACTCAACTAAAAATACATTTGATATTGAGTGCTCATTAGAAATTGCAATTTTACCTAACCCTTTTACCTTGCCTTGATTCCCATCACCGAATATAATTGAATCTTGGGAATCCTTATTTTTGACGTAGGAGGTGAACATCTTCTTCTCCCCCGTCATATGGTTTGTGCATCCGCTGTCGATAATCCAGCTTGAACCCCCGGATGCATAAACCTGCAAGGCAAATTTAGGCTTGGGTCTTAGGTACCCAACTCATGTTGGGTCCTACAAGGTTAGCACATATATCCTTAGGGACCCAAATGCAAGTTTTATCTCCCTTGCATCTTGCCCCTAACTTCCTAGCAATTACCTTCTTACCCTTTCTACAAATAGCAAAGGGAGCATTGCAAGCATAATAAATGGTAGAAGGTTTGTTCACAACTTTTCTAGGAACATGAGCAAAATTTCTCCTAGGCATATGCACAACATCTCTCCTACACATATCTCTATCATGCTTATAGGAAGAACTAGAAGCAAACATGGCATGAGAATCATAAACATGTGAATCAAAATCATTATAAGCATTTCTAGCATGTCTCCTATCATGGTATAAGAAAGCATGGTTCTTTTTAGCACTACTAGCCATAGGGGCCTTCCCTTTCTCCTTGACGAAGATGGGAGTCTTATGGCTTGTTAAGTTCTTGGCCTCTCTCTTGAAGCCAAGACCATCCTTAATTGAGGGGTGTCTACCAACCGTGTAGGCATCCCTTGCAAATTTTATTTTATCAACTTCACTCTTGCTAGTCTTAAGTTGAGCATTAAGACTAGCCAATTCATCATTAAGTTTTGAAATTGAAACTAGGTGTTCACTACAAGCATTAACATCAAAATCCTTACACCTAGTGCAAATTGTAACATTTTCAACACAAGAGTTACTTGCTACTTCTAGTTTAGCGGTTAAAACATTAATTTCACCTTTTAAAGAAGAAATGGTTTCATTACAAGTAGAAAGTTCACACGAAAGAATTCCATTTCTTTTAACTTCTAGAGCAAGTGAATTTTGTGCACTAACAAATTTATCATGCTCTTCATATAAAAGATCTTCTTGTTTTTCTAAGATTCTATCCTTTTCATTCAAGGCATCAATCAATTCATTAATCTTAGCTATCTTAGTTCTATCCAACCCCTTGAATAAACTAGAATAATCTATTTCATCCTCACTAGACTCATCATCACTAGAAGAATCATAAGTATTAGCATTACTAGTGATTACCTTCTTCTCCCTTGCCATGAGGCAAGTGTGATGCTCGTGGGGGAAGAGAGCCGATTTGTTGAAGGCAGTGGCGGCGAGTCCTTCGTCGTTGGAGTCGGACGAAGAGCAATCCGAGTCCCACTCCTTTCCAAGGTGTGCTTCACCTTTGGCCTTCTTGTAAACTTTCTTGTTCTCTCTCTTCCCGTTTTTCCCTTGCTCCTGGTCACTATCATTTTCGGGACAGTTAGCAATAAAATGACCAACCTTACCACATTTGAAGCATGAGCGCTTCCCCTTTGTCTTGGTCTTGCTTGTCTGCCCCTTGCGACCATTTAGCGCCGTCTTGAATCTCTTGATGATGAGAGCCATCTCTTCATCATTGAGCTCGGCCGCCTCAACTTGCGCCACCTTGCTAGGTAGCGACTCCTTGCTCCTTGTTGCCTTGAGAGCAATGGGTTGAGGCTCGTGGATGGGACCGTTCAACGCTTCGTCAACGTATCTTGCCTCCTTGATCATCATCCGCCCGCTTACGAATTTTCCAAGTACTTCCTCGGGCGTCATCATCGTGTACCTGGGATTCTCACGAATATTGTTCACGAGATGAGGATCAAGAACGGTAAAGGACCTTAGCATTAGGCGGACGACGTCGTGGTCCGTCCATCGCGTGCTTCCGTAGCTCCTTATTTTGTTGATAAGGGTCTTGAGCCGGTTGTACGTTTGAGTTGGCTCCTCTCCCCTTATCATGGCGAATCGTCCAAGCTCGCCCTCCACCAACTCCATCTTGGTGAGCATGGTGATGTCGTTCCCCTCGTGAGAGATCTTGAGGGTGTCCCATATTTGCTTGGCATTGTCCAAGCCGCTCACCTTGTTGTACTCTTCCCTGCACAAGGATGCTAAGAGAACAGTAGTAGCTTGTGCATTTCTATGGATCTGTTCATTTATAAGCAAAGGGCTATCCGAGCTATCAAATTTCATTCCATTCTCTACAATCTCCCATATGCTTGGATGGAGAGAGAATAAGTGACTACGCATTTTGTGACTCCAAAATCCGTAGTCCTCCCCATCGAAGTGTGGAGGTTTGCCAAGAGGAATGGAAAGCAAATGCGAATTCGAACTATGTTGAATACGAGAATAATCAAATGAAAAGTTCGAATTGACCGTCTTTTTGTAGTCGTTGTCGTCGTCCTTTTGGGAAGAAGTAGATTCATCACTATCGTCGTAGTAGATGATCTCCTTGATGCGCCTCGTCTTCTTCTTCTTCCCTTCCTTCCGTCTATGGCCCGAGCCGGAGTCGGTAGGCTTGTCGTCCTTCGGCTCGTTGACGAAGGATTCCTTCTCTTTGTCGTTGATCACAATTCCCTTCCCCTTAGGATCCATCTCTTCGGGCGGTTAGTCCCTTTTGTGAAGAGAACGGCTCTGATACCAATTGAGAGCACCTAGAGGGGGGGGGTGAATAGGTGATCCTGAATACTTGAACTTATAGCCACAAAAACTTGTTAAGTGTTAGCGCAGATAATGCCAAGTGGCTAGATAGGAGTCTCCACAAAACACAATAACCACAGAAGATCAATCACAGAGATGGCACAGTGGTTTATCCCGTGGTTCGGCCAAGACCAACGATTGCCTACTCCACGTTGTGGCGTCCCAACGGACGAGGGTTGCAATCAACCCCTCTCAAGCGGTCCAAAGACCAACTTGAATACCACGGTGTTTTGCTTTGCCTTTCAATATCCCGTTTGCAAGGAATCTCCACAAATTGGAGTCTCTTGCCCTTACAAGTATATGATCACAAAGAAGCACAGAGTAAGGGAGGGAAGCAACACACACAAATCCACAGTAAAATGCGCACACACATGGCCAAGAATCGAGCTCGAATGACTATCTCAAAGTTCTCACTAGAACGGAGCTCGAATCACTTAGAATCACAAACGAATGCGCAAAGAATGAGTGTGGATGATCAAGAATGCTCTAAGGTTGCTTGGGTATCTCCTCCATGCGCCTAGGGGCCCCTTTTATAGCCCCAAGACAGCTAGGAGCCGTTGAGAGCAAATCTGGAAGGCCATCCTTGTCTTCTGTCGTCGGGGGCACCGGACAGTCCGGTGTACACCGGACACTGTCCGGTGCCCGATTTCTTTCCAAAAATGGCGCTGCCGACCGTTGCAGACCGTTGCAGATCTGAGAGCCATTGGCGCACCGGACATGTCCGGTGCACACCGGACAGTCCGGTGCCGTCTTCCGACCGTTGGCTCGGCCACGTGTCCCGCGCAGATTGCGCGGCCGACCGTTGGCCCGGCCGACCGTTGGCTCACCGGACAGTCCGGTGCACACCGGACAGTCCGGTGAATTTTAGCCGTACGCCGTCGGCGAATTCCCGAGAGCAGCCAGTTCGCGCCGAGTCAGCCTGGCGCACCGGACACTGTCCGGTGCACACCGGACAGTCCGGTGTGCCAGACCAAGCTGAGTCTTGGCTGTACACAGCCAAGTCTTTTTCTCCTCTTTTCTTTTCTTCTTTTTTCTGTTTCTAACACTTAGACAAGTATATTAGTACACAAAACCAATGTACTAAGGCTTAGAAACATACCTTTACTTCATGATTTGCACCTTGTTCATCCATGGACATAAAATCACATTTAAGCACTTGTGTTGGCACTCAATCACCAAAATACTTAGAAATGGCCCAAGGGCACATTTCCCTTTCAGAAGCACTCATCACAACAAGAATGTGATGACAACATCAAGACCACTGGAGCTTCTTCACATGGACCTCTTCGGACCCGTCGCCTACCTTAGCATCGGGGGAAGTAAGTATGGTCTAGTAATTGTTGATGATTTTTCCCGCTTCACTTGGGTGTTCTTTTTGCAGGATAAATCAGAAACCCAAGGGACCCTAAAGCACTTTCTAAGGAGGGCTCAAAACAAATTTGAGCTTGAGGTGAAAAAGATAAGAAGCGACAACGGGTCCGAGTTCAAGAATCTACAAGTGGAGGAGTATCTTGAGGAGGAAGGTGTCAAGCATGAGTTCTTCGCTCCCTACACACCATAACAAAACGGTGTGGTAGAGAGGAAGAACATGACGCTTATCGACATGGCAAGGACGATGCTTGGAGAGTTCAAGACGCCCAAGCGGTTTTGGTCGGAAGCTGTGAATACAGCTTGCCACGCCATAAACCAGCTCTACCTACATCGCCTTCTCAAGAAGACCTCGTATGAACTCCTTACCGGTAACAAACCCAACGTTTCTTACTTTCGTGTATTTGGGAGCAAATGTTACATTGTAGTGAAGAAAGGCAGACACTCTAAATTTGCTCCCAAAGCTGTAGAAGGGTTTTTACTAGGGTATGACTCAAATACAAAGGCGTATAGGGTCTTCAACAAATCATCGGGTTTGGTTGAAGTCTCTAGCGACGTTGTATTTGATGAGACTAATGGCTCTCCAAGGGAGCAAGTTGATCTTGATGACATAGATGAAGATGATGTTCCGACGGCCGCAATACGCACGATGGCGATAGGAGAGGTGCGATCACAGGAACAACAGGAGCAAGATCAACCATCTTCTTCTACAATGGTGTATCCCCCAACTCAAGATGATACAAGTTCATCAAGAAGAGGCGCGTGATCAAGGGGGAGCACAAGAAGAACAAGTTATGGAGGAAGAAGCACCACTGGCCCCTCCAACTCAAGTCCGAGCGACGATCCAAAGAAATCACCCCGTCGATCAGATTCTGGGTGACATAAGCAAGGGAGTAACAACTCGCTCACGTTTAGCTAATTTTTGTGAGCATTACTCGTTTGTCTCTTCTATTGAGCCTTTTAGGGTAGAAGAGGCCTTGCAGTATCCAGACTGGGTGTTGGCCATGCAGGAAGAGCTCAACAACTTTAAGAGGAATGAAGTTTGGAGCCTGGTGCCACGTCCCAAGCAAAATGTTGTGGGAACCAAGTGGGTGTTCCGCAACAAGCAAGACGAGCACAGAGTGGTGACAAGAAACAAGGCTCGACTTGTGGCAAAAGGTTATGCCCAAGTCGCAGGTTTGGATTTCGAGGAGACTTTTGCTCCTATGGCTAGGCTAGAGTCTATTCAAATATTATTAGCCTATGCCGCTCACCACTCTTTCAGGTTGTTTCAAATGGATGTGAAGAGCGCTTTCCTCAACGGGCCAATCAAGGAGGAGGTGTGTCGGGGACCATAATTAGGGGTACCCTCAAGACGCCTAATTCTCAGCTGGTAACCCCCATCAGCATAAAGCTGCAGAGGCCTGATGGGTTTGATTAAGTCAGGGATCAGTCCATACGAGCGACTCGATCACGCCACGCCCGAGCCTAGCCTCGGGCAAGGGCAGCCGACCCTGAGGTGTTTCCGTCTCGCCCGAGGCCCCCTTTTTTACGGCAGACGCATCTCCGGCTCGCCCGAGGCCTTGCCTTCGTTAAGAAGCAACCCTGACTAAATCACCGCGCCGACCGACCGAGTCGCAGGGGCATTTAACGCAAAGAGTAAGACTGACGGGCGGCCAGGCTTGGCCAAAAGCGCCATAGGAAGCTACGCCCGACCCAGGGCTCGGACTCGGGCTAGGGCCCCGGAAGACGGCGAACTCCGCTCCGCCCGACCCAGGGCTCGGACTCGGGCTAAGGCCCCGGAAGACGGCGAACTCCGCTCCGCCCGACCCAGGGCTCGGACTCGGGCTAAGGCCCCGGAAGACGGCGAACTCCGCTCCGCCCGACCCAGGGCTCGGACTCGGGCTAAGGCCCCGGAAGACGGCGAACTCCGCTCCGCCCGACCCAGGGCTCGGACTCGGGCTAAGGCCTCGGAAGACGACGAACTCCGCTTCGCCCGACCCAGGGCTCGGACTCCGCCCTGGCCTCTGCCGAACGACCTCCGCCTCGCCCGACCCAGGAGCTCGGGCTCGGCCTCGGCCATGCAGGACAGACTCGACCTCGGCTTCGGAGGAGCCTCCACGTCGCCCGACCTAGGGCACGAGTCCGCCACGTCAACAGGAAGCGTCATCATCACCCTACCCCGAGCCGACTCGGGCCGCAGAGAATAGGACCGACGTCCCATCTGGCCAGCTCCGCCAGATAGGCAATGATGGTGCCCCGCTAGATCCATGACGACGGCGGCTCTCAGCTCCCTTACGGAAGCAGGGGGACGTCAGCAAGGGCCCAACCACTTCGACAGCTGTCCCTCCGCCAGGCTCCATTGCTTCTCCGACAGCCACGACGCCACACCAGCTGGGTGCCAAGATCTCTTCGGCTGCCACCTTGGCATGTACTTAGGGCACTAGCTCTCCCCCGCTAGACACGTAGCGCCTTGCTACACCCCCATTTGTACACCTGGATCCTCTCCTTACGCCTATAAAAGGAAGGACCAGGGCCTTCTTAGAGAAGGTTGGCCTCGCGGGAACGAGGGCAGGGGCAGGCGCTCTCTTGGGGCCGCTCGCTCCCCTCACCCGCGCGGACGCTTGTAACCCCCTACTGCAAGCGCACCCGACCTGGGCGCGGGACGAACACGAAGGCCGCGGGATCTCCGCCTCCCTCACGACCCGGCTCCGGCCACCTCGCTCTTCCCCCCTTCGCGCTCGCCCACGCGCTCGACCCATCTGGGCTGGGGCACGCGGCACACTCACTCGTCGGCTCGGGGACCCCCCGGTCTCGAAACGCCGACAGTTGGCGCGCCAGGTAGGGGCACGCTGCGTGTTGACGAGCAGATTCCCGTCAAGCTCCAGATGGGCAGTCTCCAACGACCTCTTCAACCCGGGACGGTGCTCCGTTTCGGGAGCCTCGAGTTCATGTCTTTCGACGGCAGCTACGACATGATACTCCTTCCACCGCCGCGCGACAGCGACAATGGTGGCGGACAGCCCGCCCGCCGGCGGCGGAATCGACGACGTCTTTCCCGTGTGGGGGAAGGACAACTTTCGAGCTCGCCCCATCCTCTCCCTCGCCATCGGAGGAGGAGGCGGGGCAACCAGGGCCGAGCGGGAGGCTGCGCTCAGTCGGCTGTCGAGCAAATCGACATCCCCAGCGCCCCAACGGAGGACGCGTCGGGCATCACCCTCGCGTTTGAGGCGAAGGCGAGCGCCGTCCCCCCGCGACACGCCGACCCCGAGCAAGTGGACGACGCCAGCGCGCTCACGGAGGGCCTGCAGGACGTCGCCCTCGCACCCAGGACGACGGCGCGATCAGCCCCCGATGTGACTTCGTCGCTCCTCGTCGACCAAAAGGTACCGGCTAATTCCCATCCTTTGTCATTTCAACTCGACCTCAACCCGCCTAGTGACCTCGCTCTGGCGGGCGCTCACGTTGAGGCGAGTGCAACCCCTTTCGGGTTTCGTGTGCGGTCGCCTTGGGACCGATTGACGGGCGTCTCGACCTACGGACCCTCTGGGTCCGAGGAAGATGACGACCCCAGCATCTGCTGGGATTTCTCTGGATCTGGCAACCCCAGTGCCATGCGGGACTTCATGACCGCATGCAACTACTGCCTCTCCGACTGTTCCGACGGCAGCCGCAGCCTTGACAACAAGGACTGCGGCCCGAGCCGCGAATGTTTCCACGTCGAGCTAGGGGATCCCTCCGGAGGCAGCTGTCTCGGCATGCCGGAGGATGGTGATCCCCCTAGGCCAGCGCCTCGCGTCGACATCCCGCGGGAGCTAGCTGTGGTCCCCGTTCCGGCGGGGGGTCACGACCCACAGCTCGAGCAAGTCCGCGGGGCGCAGGCCGGGCTCGATGAGGGAGCAGGAGCGCTCGAGGCAATCCACCGGGACGTCGGGCAGGTATGGGCGGGCCAGCCCCCGGCCGGAGAAATACGTCACCTGCCCCAAGGTCTCCAGCACTGCATCGCCAACGATGCCAGGGACAGACCGCCACCCGCATCCGGCGGAACCGGTCAGGACCTGGCCGCCGCAGCGATGCTCCTCCGCGCGATGCCGGAGTCATCAACCACCGAGGGTCGGCGAATCCAGGGAGAGCTCAAGCATCTCCTGGAAGGCGCTGCGGCCCGGCGGGCCAAGAGCTCTGCCTCCCGAAGGCAGGGGTACCCCTCGGAGCCTCGTGCCGCGACTTCCCGACTCATGCGGGAAGCCTCGGTCTACACCGGGCGCACGCGCAACACCGCGCCTGCGGCCCCGGGCCACCTCGGCGACGAGCACCCTCATCGCGACCGTCGGGCCCGCCTCGACGAAAGGGTGCGCCGAGGTTATCACCCTAGGCGTGGGGGACGCTACGACAGCGGGGAGGATCGGAGTCCCTCGCCCGAACCACCCGGTCCGCAGGTCTTCAGCCGGGCCATTCGGCGGGCGCCGTTTCCGACCCGATTCCGACCCCCGACTACTATCACAAAGTACTCGGGGGAAACGAGACCGGAATTGTGGCTCGCGGACTACCGCCTGGCCTGTCAACTGGGTGGAACGGACGACGACAACCTCATCATCCGCAACCTCCCCCTGTTCCTCTCCGACACTGCTCGCGCTTGGTTGGAGCACCTGCCTCCGGGGCAGATTTCCAACTGGGAGGATCTGGTCCAAGCTTTCGCCGGCAACTTCCAGGGCACGTACGTGCGCCCCGAGAATTCCTGGGACCTCCGAAGCTGCCGGCAACAGCCGGGAGAGTCTCTTCGGGACTACATCCGGCGATTCTCGAAGCAGCGCACCGAGCTGCCCAACATCACCGACTCCGATGTCATCGGTGTGTTCCTTGCCGGCACCACCTGCCGTGACCTGGTGAGCAAGTTGGGTCGCAAGACCCCCACCAGGGCGAGCGAGCTGATGGACATCGCCACCAAGTTCGCCTCTGGTCAGGAGGCGATCGAGGCCATCTTCCGAAAGGACAAGCAGCCCCAGGGCCGCCCGTCGGAGGATGCTCCCGAGGCGTCTACTCCGCTCGGCGCCAAGAAGAAAGGCAGGAGGAAGTCGCAAGCGAAACGCGACGCCGCCAGCACGGACCTTGTCGCCGCCGCCGAATACAAGAACCCTCGGAAGCCCCCCCGGAGGCGCCAACCTCTTCGACAAGGCACTCAAGGAGACGTGCCCCTACCATCAGGGGCCCGTCAAGCACACCCTCGAGGAGTGCGTCATGCTTCGGCGCCACTTCCACCGAGCCGGGCCACCCGCAGAGGGTGGCAGGGCCCGCGACGACAACAAAAAGGAAGATCACCAAGCAGGAGAGTTCCCCGAGGTCCGCGACTGCTTCATGATCTACGGAGGGCATGCGGCGAATGCCTCGGCTCGGCATCGTAAGCAAGAGCGTCGGGAGGTCTGCTCGGTGAAGGTGGCGGCGCCAGTCTACCTAGACTGGTCCGACAAGCCCATCACCTTCGACCAGGATGACCACCCCGACCACGTGCCGAGCCCGGGGAAGTACCCGCTCGTCATCGATCCCGTCATCGGCGACGTCAGGCTCACCAAGGTCCTGATGGATGGGGGCAGCTGCCTCAATATCATCTACGCCGAGACCCTCAGGCTCCTGCGCGTCGATCTGTCATCCGTCCGAGCAGGCGCTGCGCCCTTCCACGGGATCATTCCCGGGAAGCGCGTCCAGCCCCTCGGACAGCTCGACCTTCCTGTCTGCTTCGGAACACCCTCCAACTTTCGAAGGGAGACTTTGACGTTCGAGGTGGTCGGGTTCCGAGGAACCTACCACGCAGTGTTGGGAAGGCCATGCTACGCGAAGTTCATGGCCATCCCCAACTACACCTACCTGAAGCTCAAGATGCCGGGCCCCAATGGGGTCATCACCGTCGGTCCCACGTACAAACACGCGTTCGAATGCGATGTGGAGTGCGTGGAGTACGCTGAGGCCCTCGCCGAGTCCGAGGCCCTCATCGCCGACCTGGAAAACCTCTCCCGGGAGGTGCCGGACGTGAAGCGACATGCCGGCAACTTCGAGCCAGCGGAGACGGTTAAGGCCGTCCCTCTCGACCCCAGTGGCGACACCTCCAAGCAGATCCGGATCGGTTCCGGGCTCGACCCCAAATAGGAAGCAGTGCTCGTCGACTTTCTCCGCGCAAACGCCGACGTCTTTGCGTGGAGTCCCTCAGACATGCCCGGCATACCGAGGGATGTCGCCGAGCACTCGCTGGATATTCGGGCCGGAGCCCGACCGGTCAGACAGCCTCTGCGCCGATTCGACGAGGAAAGGCGCAGGGTGATAGGCGAGGAGATCCACAAGCTGATGGCAGCAGGGTTCATCAAAGAGGTATTCCATCCCGAATGGCTTGCCAACCCTGTACTCGTGAGGAAGAAAGGGGGGAAATGGCGGATGTGTGTAGACTACACTGGTCTCAACAAAGCATGTCCGAAGGTCCCCTACCCTCTACCTCGCATCGATCAAATCATGGACTCCACTGCAGGGTGCGAAACCCTGTCTTTCCTCGATGCCTACTCAGGGTATCATCAAATCAAGATGAAAGAGTCCGACCAGCTCGCGACTTCTTTCATCACGCCCTTCGGCATGTACTGTTATGTCACCATGCCGTTCGGTTTGAGGAACGCGGGTGCAACGTACCAGCGGTGCATGAACCATGTGTTCGGCGAACACATCGGTCGCACGGTCGAGGCCTACGTCGATGACATCGTAGTCAAGACGAGGAAAGCCTCCGACCTTCTCTCCGACCTTGAAGTGACATTCCGGTGTCTCAAGGTGAAGGACGTCAAGCTCAATCCCGAGAAGTGCGTCTTCGGGGTGCCCCGAGGCATGCTCTTGGGATTCATCGTCTCCGAGCGGGGCATCGAAGCCAACCTGGAGAAGATCGCAGCCATCACAAAGCATGGGGCCCATCAAGGACTTAAAAGGCGTACAGAGGGTCATGGGATGTCTCGCGGCCCTGAGCCGTTTCATCTCGCGCCTCGGCGAAAGAGGCCTGCCCCTGTACCGTCTCTTAAGGAAGGCCGAGTGCTTCACTTGGACTCCCGAGGCCGAGGAAGCTCTCGGGAACCTGAAGGCGCTCCTCACTCAGGCGCCCGTCTTGGTACCCCCAGCTGATGGAGAAGCCCTCTTGGTCTACGTCGCCGCTACCACTCAGGTGGTCAGCGCCGCGATCGTGGTCGAAAGGCAGGAAGAGGGGCATGCTTTGCCCATTCAGAGGCCAGTTTACTTCGTCAGCGAGGTGCTGTCCGAGACCAAGATCTGCTACCCACAAGTCCAGAAGCTGCTGTATGCAGTGATCCTGACGAGGCGAAAGCTGCGACATTACTTCGAGTCTCATCCGGTGACTGTGGTGTCATCATTCCCCCTGGGGGAGATCATCCAGTGCCGAGAAGCCTCGGGACGGATCGCAAAGTGGGCGGTGGAAATCATGGGCGAGACAATCTCGTTCGCCCCTCGGAAGGCCATCAAGTCCCAGGTACTGGCGGACTTCGTAGCCGAATGGGTCGACACCCAGTTGCCGACGGCTCCGATCCAACCGGAGCTCTGGACCATGTTTTTCGACGGGTCGCTGATGAAGACGGGAGCCGGCGCGGGCCTGCTCTTCGTCTCGCCCCTCGGGAAACACCTGCGCTACGTGCTCCGCCTCCATTTCCCGGCGTCCAACAATGTGGCTGAGTACGAGGCTCTGATCAACGGATTGCGAATCGCCATCGAACTAGGGGTCCGACGCCTCGATGCACGCGGCGACTCGCAGCTCGTCATCGACCAAGTCATGAAGAACTCCCACTGCCGCGACCCGAAGATGGAGGCCTATTGTGATGAGGTTCGACGCCTAGAAGACAAGTTCTACGGGCTCGAGCTTAACCACATCGCCCGGCGCTACAACGAGACTGCGGACGAGCTGGCAAAGATAGCCTCGGGGCGAACAACGGTTCCCTCGGACGTCTTCTCCCGGGACCTGCACCAACCCTCCGTCAAGATCGGCGACACGCCCGAGCCCGAGACGCCCTCGGCCCCGTCCGAGGTGACCTCGGCCCAGCCCGAGCCATCCTCGGTTCAGCCCGAGGAACCCTCGGCCCCCGAGGGCGAAGCACTGTGCATCGAGGAGGAGCGGAGCGGGGTCACGCCAGATCAAGATTGGCGGACCCCGTACCTGCAATATCTCCGCCAAGGAGAACTGCCCCTCGACCGAGTCGAGGCTCGGCGGGTAGCGCGACGCGCCAAGTCGTTCGTCTTGCTGGGCGATGAGAAGGAGCTCTACCACCGTAGCTCCTCGGGCATCCTCCAGCGATGCATCTCCATCGCCGAAGGTCAGGAACTCCTGCAGGAAATACACTCGGGGGCTTGCGGCCATCATGCAGCACCTCGAACCCTCGTCGGGAACGCTTTCCGCCAAGGCTTCTACTGGCCGATGGCGGTGGCTGACGCCACTAGAATTGTCCGCGCCTGCGAAGGGTGCCAATTCTATGCGAAGCAGACCCACCTGCCCGCTCAGGCTCTGCAGACGATACCCATCACCTGGCCCTTCGCTGTGTGGGGTCTGGACCTCGTCGGCCCTCTGCAGAAGGCGCCCGGGGGCTACACGCACCTGCTGGTCGCCATCGACAAATTCTCCAAGTGGATCGAGGTCCGACCCCTGAACAGCATCAGATCCGAGCAGGCGGTGGCGTTCTTCACCAACATCATCCATCGCTTCGGGGTCCCGAACTCCATCATCACCGACAACGGCACCCAGTTCACCGGCAAAAAATTCTTGGATTTTTGCGAGGATCACAACATCCGGGTAGACTGGGCCGCCGTAGCTCATCCCATGTCGAATGGGCAAGTAGAACGTGCCAACGGCATGATTCTACAAGGGCTCAAGCCTCGGATTTACAATGATCTCAACAAGTTCGGCAAGCGATGGATGAAGGAACTCCCCTCGGTGGTCTGGAGCCTGAGGACGACGCCGAGCCGAGCCACGGGTTTTACGCCGTTCTTCCTGGTCTACGGGGCCGAGGCCGTCTTGCCCACGGACCTGGAATACGGCTCCCCGAGGACGAGAGCCTACGACGATCAAAGCAACCAAGCTAGCCGAGAAGACTCGCTGGACAAGCTGGAAGAGGCTCGGGACAAGGCCTTACTACACTCGGCGCGGTATCAGCAGTCCCTGCGACGCTACCACGCCCGAGGGATCCGACCCCGAGACCTCCAGGTGGGCGACCTGGTGCTTCGGCTGCGGCAAGACGCCCGAGGGAGGCACAAGCTCACGCCCCCCTGGGAGGGGCCATTCGTCATCGCCAAAGTTCTGAAGCCCGGAACGTACAAGCTGGCCAACAGTCAAGGCGAGGTCTACGGCAACGCTTGGAACATCCAACAACTACGTCGCTTCTACCCTTAAGATGTTTCCAAGTTGTTCATATACCTCGCACCCACGCAAAGTTTAGTCAACAAGGAAGGGTCGGCCTCGCCTCGGCAAAGCCCGACCCTCCCTCGGGGGCTAAAAGGGGGGAAACCCCCTCTGCGTCAAAATTTTCCTCGAACAGAAAATCTCTTTTACCAGAACATCTTTCGTGCTTTTTGACTACTTCGAAAAGTGGGTCCTGGAGACAACGGGGTACACGTAAGCAGTCAAGGCTGACCGAGCCGAGGGACTCCTACGCCTCCGGGATACGGATACCTCACTCATCACCTTCTGCGATAAGTAACTCGCGTTCGGATAAGGTGACTCCGCGGATCGAACAAGTCTCTACATTCGGAAGCCCTTCTGTCGAAGCGATTCTTCGAGTTTTCTCGACCAAGTCGGTGATAGGGCCTCATGGACGAGTAAAAGTGCGCGTAAGCGGCAAGGCCGACCGAGCCGAGGGACTCCCACGCCTCCGGGATACGGATACCTCACTCCTCACCTTCCGCGAGAAGCAACTTTCGCTCAAACAAACATCCCTGTTACCGATAAAAAGTCCAGACACTCGAAACAAGAGGAAGAGAGACGCAGCTTAACACGCGACAAGGGTGTGTGTTCTGGCCTCGACGGTCGCACAAAGCACACGCTACAAGACAAGCTGATCCTGCAGGCTCGGGTCTTGACGCTGGAAGGGGGCAGCGACACCCTCGGCATCGACGGCACCTTCGGCGAGGCCCGACCTAGCCGTGAACGGTGATGCGGTCCGAGGGCCTCCGCTCCGAAGGACGACGTCATCACCACGCCCGGGCAATCGCTGTCAGGGACTTCTCCGGGAATCCGGCCCGAGTGGGCGGCTCGGCCGGCCACCTCCGGGGCCTCGGCCAACCACCTTCCGAGGACACCAGCCCGGTCCGAAGCCTCGGCTGACCAACTCCGGCGTAGATCCTGCCAACGGACAACTCGGCTAGGCTCCGGCCAACCAGGTTTCATTTTCGAGCCAACTCCGCCTCTGCTCATGCTGATATCGCTACCCCTGGCCTCGGCTCGTCGAAGAGCGGCCGAGGGGTCTCTTTAACTAAGCTAGAGGAGCCTCGGACAGCAGGGCCGACCGAGCCGAGGGACTCCTACGCCTCCGGGATACGGATACCTCACTCGTCACCTTGACACGGGGCGACTCATGCTTGGTGAAGCGGCTCAGACAATCAGCAGACGAGTCTTAGTGCTCGGAAATGAGGAAAAAACACGGCTCCGTGCCGACATACATGTTCAGGCCCCGAAAGCCGAAAGGAACAAAAAACCCTGGCATTTGAAGTGCCATTACAAACGGAACTCCGGTCCCCCCCCGCAGGTACGAACAACCCCACTCGATAGGGGCGGGCCTGCGGGGCGGCGGAAGAACTCTCACCCCCCGAGGACGAGAGGCAGCCATTCAGACCAGGAGACGGAGACCCAGGGCTACTGACGGAGTTGGCAATCTCATCGGTAGAGAAGCCACCTCCGTCCGCCGACGCCTCGGAACGCACCGGCAGGTCTTCGCCCATGCTGGGGCCGTCCAGGGCGTGGGCACTGCCCTCGTGGTGCGCGGCGCAATCGTCGTCCGGACGGAGGACGCGGCGTGGCGCCCTGACTGTGTGACGACGACCCGCCTCTTCCGGCATGGCTGGAGGAAGTCTCCGTGAAGCTGGAGGATGCCGTTCTCCCCCAGACGTCCGGGGAAGAAGAGGGCAACCGACCCACACGGAGGCAGCCCCCTGACTCGCCTCGTCCTCCATCTTGGCCTGGGTGACGAAAGTCCTTGAGGCTGAGGAAGGGGCGGAGGCCGCAGCCCGGCTCGCTTTCCCCCACCATCAAGCCGGAGGTCACCATCTTGGGTGATCGCCGGTGGAGGGGTGCAGCCGGGCTGCATGATGAAAATCCTTGAAGCCGAACGATGGCTGAAAGGTACCCACTCCCACGGAGTAGTGTCCTCCGACGATGAGGCACGGAGACGGCGGTTTCCCCCATCCGGGGGCTTGAAAGGTGGAAAGACACGATGCATAAGGGAGGAAGAAGACATGGTCGCCTTACGAAAGGGGTCGCCCTCCTTTTAAAGGCGACTCTCCCTGCTTGCGCCCCCAACCGTCACGGGCTGAGTCTTCTCCAACACGCCTCCAAAGCCCTCCCCTGCGGCGCGGGGGCTGGGACCCACATGTCATGCAGACCGGCTCCGAGCAGAAGAAGCCGAACCGCCGCGCACGGCGCGCGCAACCACCCAGCGGTTACAAGTGACCCTCCACTTTTGCCCAGACCAACGGGCGAAAGGGGCGGGCAGCCATGCGGGCGGCATGCAACCGCGCCAAGTGGACGCGCCTCTCCGACCCCTGACAGGCCAGCACGGAGGCTCAAGCCCACGCGTCGCGCAACCGGCGCGCCGAATGCTGCATGCAAGCCACTGTACCACTTGCGCCACCGCCGCACCTCCTCGATTGCGGAACCAATACCGCGACCCAGCAGCGCCAGCCTGACGCAGCGGTCAAACGCGGTCAAAAGTGGGCCGACAGTAATGACGATGGCAGGTGCGCGAGAGCAGCGGTCACGCCGTCAGCCAAGCTCACGTCCCATCCGGAGGCAGCGAGAGAACCCCCTCTCACGGTGTGAAGACGACGCGCCCGTGACCCGTTCCTCGAACAGATCGCGCACGCAACGGCAGCCTCACCGACTGCTCGCCCCGGCGCATTAACTCCGTGGCTGGACAGGCGGCGCTTCTGGCAGGAGCAGCTGGCGACGTTTCGCCTTCACGACCACACCAAAAGAGGTACGCCACGTCGTTCAAATTCGTATCCTCTTTTCCCTTTTTTCTCTTTCTCTATCTCTTGCAACAGGGACCGGGAAAGGGAATACCCCCAAAGGGATCCTTCCCCGTGAAGGAACTAGGCTCCGAGCCTCCTTACTGATCAGGGGTTCGAAGGCTGGCCCCCCGAAGGGTTCAACAGCCGCCTCAGATCGCGTGGGCCCGACACCCACTACTGGTCAGGGGTTCGAAGGTCGGCCTCCCGAAAGGTTCCACGATCGCCTCAGGCTACTCGGGCTCCGCGCCCATTACTGATCAGGGGTTCGAAGGCTGGCCCCCCGAAGGGTTCACAGTCGCCTCAGACACCGAGCGAGGGATGACCAGAGGTACGTTCGATACATAACCAAGGCTCGGGCTGCGCTCCCGAGGTACCCTAAGACATTTCCGAGACCAGCGGGAACGATCCTGTAACGGAATCCCATCGGAGGGAGGCATCGAGCCCTCGGACCCCGTCGCCAGGGGACCGGGTCCGGCAGGTCACCCGCAGGTACTTTTGGGCGTGCCTCCGGGCCCCTAGCCGACCCCCAACGAACGGGGCACGGACGTCCACTCGGATTACCCGATTGCAGCTCACCGGAGACACCATGTTCGGTGCCCATCGAGGGTAACATGGCGCTCTCCCCCCCTCCTCCTTGCGGAAAGGCGACGTAGGGGCGTATGTAAAAAAGCCGAGTCTGTCCCTGATCGTCCTCTCGCTCTGTGCGGAGGCTCGGGGGCTGCTCTCACAAACCCGGCTCCGGCCGAACCGTTGACAGCGTCAACATACCAGCCCGAGAACTTGGGCCCCGACAGTGCACCCGGGCTACGGCCTGTTCGCATGAGGGAACCGCCAGACCAGCCAAAGCATTACGCAAGGCATTAAGACCTCGAAGGAGTGAAACCACTCCTCCGAGGCCTCGGGGGCTACACCCGGCGGGTGCGCTCGCGCGCACCCACCGGAACAAAGTGCAACCGAGAAAGGCTGGTCCCCTTGCAAAAAAGTGCGACGAAAGCCTCCAAGCGAGTGCTAACACTCCCTTCGAGGCTCAGGGGCTACTGTCGGGGACCATAATTAGGGGTACCCTCAAGACGCCTAATTCTCAGCTGGTAACCCCCATCAGCATAAAGCTGCAGAGGCCTGATGGGTTTGATTAAGTCAGGGATCAGTCCATACGAGCGACTCGATCACGCCACGCCCGAGCCTAGCCTCGGGCAAGGGCAGCCGACCCTGAGGTGTTTCCATCTCGCCCGAGGCCCCCTTTTTTACGGCAGACGCATCTCCGGCTCGCCCGAGGCCTTGCCTTCGTTAAGAAGCAACCCTGACTAAATCACCGCGCCGACCGACCGAGTCGCAGGGGCATTTAACGCAAAGAGTAAGACTGACGGGCGGCCAGGCTTGGCCAAAAGCGCCATAGGAAGCTACGCCCGACCCAGGGCTCGGACTCGGGCTAGGGCCCCGGAAGACGGCGAACTCCGCTCCGCCCGACCCAGGGCTCGGACTCGGGCTAAGGCCCCGGAAGACGGCGAACTCCGCTCCGCCCGACCCAGGGCTCGGACTCGGGCTAAGGCCCCGGAAGACGGCGAACTCCGCTCCGCCCGACCCAGGGCTCGGACTCGGGCTAAGGCCCCGGAAGACGGCGAACTCCGCTCCGCCCGACCCAGGGCTCGGACTCGGGCTAAGGCCCCGGAAGACGGCGAACTCCGCTCCGCCCGACCCAGGGCTCGGACTCGGGCTAAGGCCCCGGAAGACGACGAACTCCGCTTCGCCCGACCCAGGGCTCGGACTCCGCCCTGGCCTCTGCCGAACGACCTCCGCCTCGCCCGACCCAGGAGCTCGGGCTCGGCCTCGGCCATGCAGGACAGACTCGACCTCGGCTTCGGAGGAGCCTCCACGTCGCCCGACCTAGGGCACGAGTCCGCCACGTCAACAGGAAGCGTCATCATCACCCTACCCTGAGCCGACTCGGGCCGCAGAGAACAGGACCGACGTCCCATCTGGCCAGCTCCGCCAGATAGGCAATGATGGCGCCCCGCTAGATCCATGACGACGGCGGCTCTCAGCTCCCTTACGGAAGCAGGGGGACGTCAGCAAGGGCCCAACCACTTCGACAGCTGTCCCTCCGCCAGGCTCCATTGCTTCTCCGACAGCCACGACGCCACACCAGCTCGGTGCCAAGATCTCTCCGGCTGCCACCTTGGCATGTACTTAGGGCACTAGCTCTCCCCCGCTAGACACGTAGCGCCTTGCTACACCCCCATTTGTACACCTGGATCCTCTCCTTACGCCTATAAAAGGAAGGACCAGGGCCTTCTTAGAGAAGGTTGGCCTCGCGGGAACGAGGGCAGGGGCAGGCGCTCTCTTGGGGCCGCTCGCTCCCCTCACCCGCGCGGACGCTTGTAACCCCCTACTGCAAGCGCACCCGACCTGGGCGCGGGACGAACACGAAGGCCGCGGGATCTCCGCCTCCCTCATGACCCGGCTCCGGCCACCTCGCTCTTCCCCCCTTCGCGCTCGCCCACGCGCTCGACCCATCTGGGCTGGGGCACGCGGCACACTCACTCGTCGGCTCGGGGACCCCCCGGTCTCGAAACGCCGACAAGGTGTATGTGGAACAACCTCCTGGCTTTGAGGATGACAGGTACCCCGACCATGTGTTTAAGCTCTCTAAGGCGCTCTATGGACTTAAGCAAGCCCCAAGAGCATGGTATGAATGCCTTAGAGATTTCTTAATTGCTAATGCTTTCAAGGTTGGTAAAGCCGATCCCACTCTTTTCACTAAGACTTGTGATGGTGACCTTTTTGTGTGCCAAATTTATGTCGATGACATAATATTTGGTTCTACTAACCAAAAGTCTTGTGAGGAGTTTAGCAGGGTGATGACTCAAAAGTTTGAGATGTCGATGATGGGCGAGTTGAACTACTTCCTTGGGTTCCAAGTGAAGCAACTCAAGGATGGCACCTTCCTCTCTCAAACGAAGTACACTCAAGACCTTCTCAAGAGGTTTGGGATGAAGGACGCAAAGTCCGCAAAGACACCGATGGGAACCGATGGGCATGTCGACCTCAACAAAGGAGGTAAGTCTGTTGATCAAAACGCATACCGGTCTATGATAGGGTCATTACTTTATTTATGTGCTAGTAGACCGGACATTATGCTTAGTGTATGCATGTGTGCTAGATTTCAATCTAATCCTAGGGAATTTCACCTTGTGGTCGTTAAGCGAATTCTTAGGTATTTAGTTGCTACGCCTTGCTTCGAGATCTGGTATCCAAAGGGGTCTACCTTTGATTTAATTGGATATTCAGACTCCGATTATGCTGGATGCAAGGTTGATAGGAAGAGTACATCAGGGACGTGCCAATTTCTAGGAAGGTCCCTGGTGTCTTGGAGTTCAAAGAAACAAACATCCGTTGCCCTATCCACCGCTGAGGCCGAGTATGTTGCCGCAGGACAGTGTTGCGCGCAACTACTTTGGATGAGGCAAACCCTCTGGGACTTTGGCTACAATCTGAGCAAAGTCCCACTCCTATGTGACAATGAGAGTGCAATCCGCATGGCGGATAATCCTGTTGAACACAGCCGCACTAAGCACATAGACATCCGGCATCACTTTCTGAGAGACCACCAGCAAAAGAGAGATATCGAGGTGTTCCATATTAACACCGAGAACCAGCTAGCCGATATCTTCACCAACCTTTAGATGTGTTGGCATAAATCACCAAAAAGGGGGGAGATTGAAAGGGAAATGTGCCCTTGGGCAATTTCTATTATGTTTTGGTGATTAAGTGCGCAACACATTTAATTAAGTTCTTATGTGCTAAATGAAGAGAAAAGTGCAAATCAAGACATGAGGTATGTTTCTAGACTTAGTACATTGTTTTAAGTACTAACATATTTTGTCTAAGTGCTAGAAACAGGAAAAGAAAGAATTGCAAAAGACTTGGCTGTGTGCAGCCAAAGTCTACCTAGGCCTGGCACACTGGACTATCCGGTGAAAAGGCGTACGACTATAATTCACCGGACTGTCCGGTGGTGCACCGAACTGTCCGGTGAGCCAACGGTCGCCAGCGCAATGGTCGGCCGTGCAATCCGCGGGCGACGCGTGGCCCACACCAACGGTCGGCAGGGGGCACCGGACTGTCCGGTGTACACCGGACAGTGTCCGGTGCGCCAACTGGACTAGAGATGCAACGGTCGTCTGCGCCAGAAAAGGAAGGAGATCGGCATCGGGCTGTCTACAGTGACTATCCGGTGGCGCACCGGACTGTTTGGTGCGCCACTCGACAGAAGGCAAGGATGACCTTCCTTGTTGGCCTTCAACGGCTCCTAGCTGCCTTGGGGCTATAAAAGGGACCCCTAGGCGCATGGAGAAGCTACACAAGCTTACAAGAAACATTCTAAGACTCCAAGACTCCAACTTCACGCATTCGATTCTTTGAGATAGTGACTTGAGCTCCATTTGAGTTGTGAACTCCATGCGTTGTGTTTTGAGCTCGAGTAGTGACTTGTGTGTGTGATTGTGCTGTGGATTTGAGTCTTGTGTGTGTTGCTCTCCCCTCCCTTACTTCTGTGCTTCTTTTGTGATCATCATTGTAAGGGCGAGAGGCTCCAAGTTGTGGAGATTCCTCGCAAACGGGAGAAAGACTAAGAAAAGAAAAACCGTGGTATTCAAGTTGATCCTCGGATCACTTGAAAGGGGTTGAGTGCAACCCTCGTCCATTAGGACACCACAACGTGGAAGTTGGCAAGTGTTACTTGGCCGAACCACAGGATAAAATCGCGTGTCTCTTGTGTGCTTTCTCTTTGATTGTCTGTGTTCACAAGAGCTCGTAAGCTACTTAGCCATTCTAACTTTCATAACTAAGTTTTGTGGCTATTAGTGTTGAATTTTACAGGATCACCTATTCACCCCCTCTAGGTGCTCTCAGCCGCGCTCAGTCCAGCACTGCCGCTCGATGCAAATGTTAAAAAGCAGCTATGTCTGCAAGCAACACTGAGATATGGACTTAGTGATGTCCTATGGCAAGTCCACTAAGTACATGTACTCATAAATATGCACAACCAAGTATATCTAGTGGAAAGCAAGTAATGCGATTCAAAATGTATAAGAGACAAGACACAAGGATTTATCATGTCGTTTGACTCGCCACAAAGGTTTGCCTACCTCCACGTTGTTGAGAAAGCTAAAATAGTTTTGGAGTCTCTTTCAACTCACTCCTCTTCTCTAACTCACCACCAAGGTGATGGGTTGAGATTTCCACTAAGATGTTGGGTGATTATAGACTTTCCCATGGCTCGCCGCAAGCACGAGAGCACATTGGGCAACGCTAGCCATCTAGGAGGCTTTCCCTCCAAGGGTAATGAATGCACAACGAATGTCGGTGAAGCCCAACAAGTGCTCAAGCTTGTCTTGCTCTATATATGCTCTCTAGCTCTTAATCGGCTCTCTAACTATTAATCAAACATTAATCACACACTCTCACAAAGTGAGGAGTTAGAGGGGGCTCAAATGTGCCTTGGGATGTGTTGGAACTGTTCTGGACTCCAGCAGGACCCCTGGGGCTTGTGATGGGTATAGGTATATATATAATATACACCCCAACCTAAAACTAGATGTCAGGGGTTAAAACTAGTCATTTGGGGTTGTATAGGCCCGGCACTATCGCTTGTCGCGCGGCACTGTCGCAACATATCCTATTTCACGAAAAACGCCATAGCTTTTGATTCTGAACTCCGATTTCAGTGATCTTGGACTTTTCTGAAATCTTGTTTCGAGGGTTATCCAACCTAGCGATGAACAAGTCTAAAGACCAGAAAGTTAAACTTTTGTTCTTTGTGTTTCTCTCATGGTAGCACTCGGGTTCGATTAAATTGAGCACTTGAGACTTGTCTATGATTCGCATTGCATCCCCCTTGATAGTATGACATACCTATACTCAGATCAAGAGAATATAACTATTTTAACCACTTGAGTCTTCAGTGTTTTCTTATGCCATCCCTTCTTAATATCACGTCATATGGGGTTGCAATCATCTCTTCAAGCAAATATACCTTGAGCATGTGACTTGAATCATTTCACTGAGTTCAATTCATTGGCTTTAAGTCACTTCCACTAATGATTTGATCCTCGACATAATATGACTCCTCATAGCTTGATTAGTTCCTGGACTCAATGCAAGTACTGTCTTCTTCACCTTAGCCATGGTATCTCTGTCCTCAAGCCGTCGCTTGGCCTTCACCTTCACTAAGTACCTTGAAGCCTTTTCCTTGCTATCTTCACCCTATCAAGACATACTCAAGTCACATCATATTGAGCATTCATTAAAAAACCATTTCTTCAATATTATGATCCTTGCTTGAATGTCATCTAGATATGAGTGTTAAGATCAATCAAGCTTTAGTTTGATTCTCATAGAAACATATATGAACCCATATCAATATATGGTCAAGCCAATTCACGATTCCTTGTATCCTTTCCATTTTAGCTTGACACTCCCTATTGTTCACTTCAACCTCTATTTTCATATGTCTAGCTTGATCATATCAATGCATAGTGATTTTCCAAATCTTTATCCATACAAACAAACCAATGTAGAGACCATGTTATGTCCATTGTACATTGTCTCCTTTGTCGTTTGACCTCTGCTTGGTATTTCCTCACTTATGCACTCTTGATTCATTCTTCAATAGAATCTCATCAAGTTTGACTTGTTGTTGAGCCTTTGTATACTACTCATTATAGATTATTCAAGTGTATCCAATATACTCAATTCCTATTTAACACTTAGCAAACTTGTTAGATCATTAATTGTATTGTCATTCAATTCATCAAAACCCACAAAAGGGCTAGGTGCACTTACAACCTTGTAACCAGAGAAGAATACACTAGTAGTTTTTGATGTGTGTGTCAGCTCATACTCTTTATTAAGAACCAAATCAAACTATATCTATGGATATATATCAATAGAGAGGGTTCCAATGGCAAGCTTATGGTCATTAACTTTGACATACATTAAGGCATTACCACTTTTCTTTGATTCCCCGAGAATAGCATGTGCCTTAAGGAGTTTCCGGACCAACTGCTGGAATGATTAATAATACTAATAACATATAAGAAGGTGGATGGAGAAGCTAGCCTATTGTTTCTTGGGTATTTCTGGGAGGCTACTGTTTGTTGAAAGGCCTTGTCTATGTACATCTACAACTATTAACACCACCTGATGTTTTTCCTTTTTGAATTTGAGCAAATGGTTTCTCTAAGCTACGAAGTAAGAACCTTGTTTGTGGTCAACAAAAATATTTAGAGTCTAGATAAACATGTTCATCTCATAAGTATGAGCATGTTCATCTCACAAGTTATTGCAGGAACAAATGATAACGGAGCAGTCCATTTTAACCATTTTGTATCACATAGTCAACATGAATTGTTGTGCTCGTTGCAGGCTCACTGATGGTTGTTAGCTATGGGCAGCGATTCCTCTAAAAGCTTCATGTCTGTGAACTTAGGCCCTCTTTCAATTTTCATGCTAGCTTCAGCTAAGTTGACAATCTGAGATTGGTTACATTAAAAATGCAAACCAGATGTTGTTAGAACAAACATTTCGTAATATGCAAAACAACAAATTTAGGAACATACTTCTCCCTGCCCCTGCCATGCTGAGCATACTTGTAGTAGAACAAAATAAGCAATCTAAGGTAGGTTACATTAAGAATGATATGATGTTGTTTATCAATGGTAGCAAAAGAATAAACATCCTAATTTATTGGTATCAATGTCACGTCCTATAATAAGACCCTATTGAAACAAGAACGCGATCATGTATGATTTCAACCATTTTGATCTACTTTTTCCTAACATACTAGACAAACAAGCAATGACGCATAGCTACTGGTAGTAGAAACAACGCCCTAGTAATACAGTAGTAGTAGATCAAACACTACCCACGATTCCTAGGACCCTAAAACATTCAAAAAGTAAGTGCTTCTAGTTGTGAATCAAACACTATCCATGATTCCTAGGGATCTAACTAAAAGGCTAAAATGCCTAAAAATCAAACAAAGAAATCACAAAAATCAAACAAAGATCGTGCTTGGGGTAGACGTCGTCGTCCATGCCCTCGTCGTCCTTGAGCAAGTTGTCTATGTAGATTTGCTGGCCCAGCTGGTTGGGCCACAGCTCCATGATGCATCCGAAGTCCGCTTCCTTGACCATGGCCACCTTGTCGAGGCGTGGAAGTTGAAGGGCGTGTCGGGGACGGGAGTGACCACACCCGACAAGGGTGACGAGTCATGATCGGAAACCATTTTTGAGCCACCGCTTAATAACAACGTCTAGCAACATAATTGAATAACGTATACACATGAAGATCATATTTGGAGAATCTTAATACCTGTAGGGGTGTTTGAACGATGTGGAGGTTGATTGCTGAGCAAGTTGGTGAATGTTTCTAAGTTGGACTCCATTTCATATCTATATTGTAATAGAGAGTGGTGGCTACAATATAAAGGAAAACAAGCGAATTGGAGAGGTGTGTGAATGAACCAAAACACAATCTATTTATAGGATGGTTTCTCTTATTTTTTTTAACAAATCTAGATTTTTTAAACTTCAAACTATCAAAACAATGCAGATCAATCAGAAGGTGAGATGTTACAATAGGTGCAGGTCAATAACAACCAGTTCTCCGATGCAGTTGTTGATCCGGCTCTAACATGGTCGGTAACAACCGAATTGACCGACAAATCGATAGATCCACAGATGACCGTACGGATCGATATCACCCACCGACCAAGCCATGTTAGCAACCAGGACCGACCTGGTTGAATCAGGTAATGGCATGTCTCAATTAAGTTCGTTGCATTTTCTAAGCAAAGGTAAACTTTGTCATACCACATCTCAATCATACATCACTAAATCGACGTGGGATTACTTTTGGAGGGAGATTAGTGATTAAGATATTGCTATGAGAAAGGCTAAGAGATAAGAGGATATGTGAAAATAACCTATATTAATTTAGTGACCTATGGTTAATATATGCTATGATAAAATTTGTCCTAGATTGGAAAAATTGAGGATATAGATGCCTCAACTAAACCGTAGAATTTAACAACAATATCATAGCTTCTCGTTGATTAAAGTGCACTTCCGGTCTTTAAACTTATCTGGTTGTGTTAATTCGGTATATAAATTTTTAAAGTATGTCATTTAAGGACTTAATCTATGTTCGGGTCTCTAATACATCCTAACGAGTGGGTGTGACCTACATGTAGTTGTCGTGGTCTATTAGACCATGTCCAGCAGTCTCTTTCCTTCTTCGACGACTGACATGTGGGCCACAACAACCCATTAGGACGTAATAGAGACCCAAACATAAATTAGATCCTTAAAAGACATATTTTAAAAGTTTGTGGGCATGTTTGGTTGCATGCTTAAGGTGCCAAAAAATACCACACATTTTTTGTCACACTTGTCTAAGGTTAAGCGCTTAAATTCTGCACCACACCTTAGGCATGTCTAAGGAAATTTTACCACACTTTGTAAGTTATTGGCGAGCGAGGCCTACATAGAAGGAGAAAATTTTTGCCACAATTGTGACTAACCAAATGCATGCTTAACTCGGTTAAACCTATCTCACTTTAGACGTGGCAAACTGTGACGAGTGAGATAGCGAACTAAACACGCCCTACGAATCGAGTTCACACAACTAGACAAGTTTAAGGATCCAGAGTGCAATTTAGGGGGTGTTTGTTTGGAATTATAATATATCCATATTATATAATCCAACAACTTTTGAATTAAGCGTTAGTTCAAAAGTTGTTGGATTATATAAATAGATTATAATCTCAAACATGGAAACAAAGTATTTTTAGAGTTTTGAGCCAAAACTATGGTATTGGAGAATACCATAGTTTTTTTGCCAATAGATGTTTGATTGCATTGTAAAAAATTTTATTTTGAATATCATGGTTTTATGATACCATAGTATTCTTTGGAGTATTGAAAACTTCACTCTAATTCAAAGTTTTTTTATTTATTACTGGTGCATATGTATACTAAATATCATAGTTTAAGATTCTTTGTCTTCAAATATACTCCCTCCAGTGCAGTAAAGGTAGTCGTTTAGGACATGATTGTGCATACCAAGGAGTGATTAATTATCATAGAGTTTTCCCTGTTTGCCCCTATTAAATAGGGATATGTGTGCATTAACGTCACTAAAACAATCAGGCTTGATTGGTTGCTGCAGCAGCTCCAAGGCATTTTAGACTGGAGGTCTCAAGTTCGATTCCTCTTAAATACATGTTTTCCGGTGCTAAAAGTAATATAAAAATACTGTAGTTATATCATGACATTTTAAAATCATATTATTCCAAAGTCTTTCTTGATACTAGAAGTTATATCCGTCCCACCCTCTCTCTCTCCGTGTGACAGCATTCCCAATTCCTCACCCTCACCGCCGCCGCCCTCGCAGCCACCAACTCCACCGAATCTGAAGCCATAGCTGCCGACTGCGGCCGCCTCGAGGAGCGGTGCCCCTATGCGCCGAACTCCAGCGGTTTCTTTAGCCTGTTTGCGCGGGCCCCGCGCCGGGGCCTGCCATGGTGGGGCGGAGCTAGGAAGGCGTGAGCTTCGCGACCGCGCCGGCGGAGGAAGAGGCGTGAGAGCGCGCTACAATTAAGGCGGGCGTCTCGCCCGCCGGATGGCCGCCGATGACGCGGCGCGGAGCAGCAGACGGATGGATCTGAACCTCTACCTCGGTCTCCCCCGGGCCCCGCGCGCCCCACGCCCCGATCTCGGCTCCGACCTCGCGCTCGGCACCCCGATGCTGTCTTCGTCGTCTCCCTCGTCCTCGGCCGCCTCCGCGGACGCGCCGCCGCTGGAGACGGATCCACTCCACCCGCCCTACTCGCCGTCCCGCGCCGAACTGGTGCGCCCGCCGACCCCGGTGCACGAGCCCTACAGCCCGTTCGCGCCCGAGGCGCACCCCCCCTATGTGCCTCCGCCACCACTGCCGGTTCCAGGGGCTTTACCTGTGCTCGCTGATGAGCTTGAGTTTGGTTTTTCCGACGCGCAACTCGGTCTGGTCGAGCGTTTAGACCGGCCTTCGTCGTCGACCGCATCTTCTTCCTTCCGCCCGGATCGTGCCGAGCGCTACCGCCGCTTGATGACCTTGGGCGGATCTAGGTACTTCCGGCCAAGACGGTTCCGCTCCGACCTTCCACCTCTAAGCTCAGAGGCCCCTAGTCTGGAGAATGATGCTGCAGCGCAACCACCTGAACCCGAAGAACCTGTCCATGATACCGTGGAGGAGAACAAGGTGGCTGCCGAGGGTGCAGTTGTGGGTGTCTCAGAGGACGATGGAACAGAGCATGGTAAGAGTACCGCAATGTTCGAGTGTAATATCTGTTTTGAAATGGCTGATGAACCAGTGGTTACCTCCTGTGGCCACCTCTTCTGCTGGCCTTGTTTATATCAGTGGTTGCATGTCCACTCCAGCCATAAGGAGTGCCCTGTCTGCAAAGGAGAGGTTACTGAAGGGAACATTACTCCTATCTATGGGAGAGGGAATTCAGGTTCGGCTATGGAGAAGAAGGTCGCAGAGGATGGTAACGCATCTGGTCCCAAGATTCCACCAAGGCCACATGGGAATCGGCTAGAGAGCTTCCGGCAGCAGTTCCACCATTTGCGACCCATATCTAGACGGCTTGGTGAGGCACATGGTTTTTTGTCTACGTGGAGGCGCATTTTTGATCAGCACTTAGCGAATAGCATGAGTAGATTTGAAGGGACTCCTGAACTATCTGTTTCGGAAACTGCTCAGCATGCAAGCCGTCTTGGCCGAATGACTACTAGGTTGAGAGCGAGGAGGTTGCAAAGGGAAGCTGAAAACCCTACATCCATTGTTTCATCTGCACCAGATAGTGGGCAGCCTAGAAACAATACACCCGATCTGCCAAGGCGCTCTTCAAGCCCATTTCCCTCAGAAGGGATGGATTTATTGCGACAGATTGCCTTCGCTGGTCTTGAAGACTCAGAGAGGTTTGCGACTGCTGTCAGTGAACTTAGGCGAATCGCTAGGCCAAGCCACTACGGGGCATCAACTTCATCAAACCCACCAACAAATCCTGAGCCTATTGATGGAACTCATATTGCCATGGCGCTGGCTGCAGATCAAGCTTCTAATTCGAGCACCATGGCTGTCATTCAGGAAGATGCAGCTTTTGCTGAAAGTGCTGGAGAACCTAGTAATGCCGGGTCTTCAAGATCCCTGAGAAGAAGAAGAGGAAGTGGTGCCTTAGGTTCTTTGGATGTGGATGGTGGGGACCTACATCAGAATAAGAGAAGGCGTCTGAACTAAGCTGAAGACAGCTAAAATCAAGCCAGCAGGTTGCAGCGATATTCTAATTTGCTCGGTGTGCTCTTCTCAGCTAAGCAATGTTCTAATGAAGCTAGTAGGTAATATCCACTGTGTGGTATGAAGTTGTTTTTCTGGTACTAGTTTACTAGGCAGCTCCTGGTTAGTTGCCTTAATTCCTTCCGGCCTGTTCAATTTATGCGATCACTCAAGACAATGTATACTGCGGAGACCTGGTGGTTGTCATCAGATGTATTTTCCTTGATAGTAAATTGTATGTGAAGATCTGTAATTTTCTTCATAGTAAATTGTATGTGCAAATCTGTGCTCAGTGAATTTGGTCTCTAGCTGAGAAATAACACATGAGCGGACACCAGGGCTTATTTGTGGATAGCTTCTGATTCTACTGAACATTGAGCTTGACAGCACCATGTGCTATTGGTCCAATGAATCATACATATTTTGCTCTCTGCAGCTGCTTGATGTCTAACCTTACCAGGCAATGGGGTACGCTGGTTGCAGCGTTGTCGATCTTTCATTTTTCCTTCTCATGCTCACTTCTGTAGTCTGTTTGTTTGAATTATCTTTGTTACCCTACAAGTTTAGTCAATTTTGGCTATGCCAACTGCAGTCATATAACGGCTTGTAGTGTGTTTGCATGCTGCTGCTTGCCTGCTTTCTAGTCTCCCATTGCTGTTTATCTGTTTGGCAGGGTCTCATTGCTGCACACTGCCCACTGTTTTATTTGGTTATAAGACAAATGACTCCCTATTATGCTGGAGAAGATTTTTCACTCGCTATTGTCCTGGAGCTGAACTTTCTGTTCTATTGTGTAGTCCCAAGAAATATCTACTAGTAGACTGGTGCAAGAGAGATGCATTGCACTGGGGTTGTTTTGATTAGGGAGTTATGCAAGATTTGGAATAAATAAGAGGGTGTTTGGTTAGAGGGACTAAAGATTAGTCTCTAGTTTTTAGTCCCATTTAGTCTCTTTTTTGCCAAACACTAGGACTAAAAGGATTTAGTCTTTAGTCCTTCACGTAGGTGTTAAAAGAGACTAAAAGCCCATAATTATCCTGTTGTCCTTACCAGAGCATGTTTGTATGGACAGCTAATGTTGTGAGTGTATTCTAAGGGCATTTGAACCTTTGGAGAGTGTATTTAATGTCTTTAGAATCTGTTTAGTCCCTAGAACCAAACAGGGAACTAAAGTTTAGTCCTATGACTAATTAAAACCAAACATGGCCTTTGAAACCAAACATGACCTAAGCCCGAGAATTCAAAGGGCAATCCCTTGCCTAATGCACTTTGAATGTCTTTGGTTGCATATGCCCTTTCTGTGCTCACTTTTACGTGTAGACCTTTATATATTTTCGTTTTCTGATATTTTTAGTTTGGTGTGAAATTTTATCAGCTGTCCAAACTTGTTCGTCCCATGTTCCCATAAGGTCTACAAACTCCCCAGTTACATATTCGAGGCCTTAAGCATTTTTTTTGGGGTCTTGGGTTTCCAGGTAGGTCCAAATTGGTTACTCATGGGGCTGCATTGCATGGTTTCCTCCAAGGCTCCAATCCTAAATGCTGGTGGTTTTAGACTTTGCACCAGGATTAGGAAAGTGGTTCCAGTGACCTTAATGTCAGTCGAGTACCATTTATACTGCATCGGTTGAAGATAAAAAGGAGGGAAGAAAAGACTAAAATATAAGTTGGGAAGGCAAAACGAATATAAGTGCATCCAGATTACTGTTTAGAGCATCTCTATAAGAATGTATAAACTAACTCAAAACAAATATTAGTAAAAAAATAATGTTTTTTCTTACTCTAACAGTTCCCTCATTTCTCTCTAAAAAATTCGTGTCCCGCATCTACAGCCTCCTCTCCCTCATATTTGATGTGTTATATTCCTCCCCAATCCATTCCTCAACGTATCGAATCATTCATAGACTTCCGACGACTGTACAGATTTCACCACATGTCATATTTAGAGGAACGGTTGGAGTAGCCATCATATTCACTCTTAAAACTTTTTAGCCTACTCTTAATAATCAGTTTTTGGGGTAAAATTTTTAACATCATTTTGGAGTTGCTCTTAGTCGAGTCATATTTAAGGAATTTATTGTAAATGTTCTTACCTAACCTAAGTATTAGGCAGCTATGGCTGATTTGGATCTGATTGGACTTGATTTATCCATGGTAAGTTTAAGACCAGAACATGTAAATTGGAAGTTTGTGGACCCGGACGAGAATGCATGACAAATCCAGAGTATTGATGATGGAATTCACCTTTTTTACCCGACCCTCCCATTGTGTCCATTTCTCATCATCCCCGGGCGGTACAGCTGACATGACACGTTCACGCGTTACATGGCTGATGGCTCACAACTCACAAGTCACCCCCACATGTCTAGTGTTCACCCAGGCAGATCGTCCTCGGCCTGTCACCAGCTCCTGCTCCTGCGTTGCCGTGCTCTTGCCGCCGCTTGCTTGGGCCTAGTGCTGGCGCCCGCTGCGGATCACACGGCCTACGCGGTGCAGGCAGCGCCACCGAACCCGCAGTCTTGCTGTGCCGATAGGTGGCAGTGGCACTGGCACAGCAGCGTTGGCCGTTGGGGCCGGATCTCCGTGAAGCGATCGTCCCTGCTGTGCTGTGCCGCTATGGCGTGTCGTTTCCGACATGTTCCCCTTTTTTTTTCTAGGGCGGTTTCTCGTTCGCTGGTAACAGCTTAACAGGGACCACTTCGGTTGATCCGTTGAATTTATGGAGTATTTGGTTTGAGGAATGATATAGTTTATCATCTTCTCACTCCTTACTTTTTTGTTTGGTTTATGGAATGGAGTGAGTTAATCCATCACCACCTCATTCGTCATAGTTAGTTGTTTAGTATTAATATGTAGAATATAGTCATTCTACCAAATTTGAGGATTGGACCCATGATACATCACTTTATTTTGGATAGAGTGATTTATCAAATCAAAATCTCATTACTGAAAGAGATGGGAATGGTCGCTGTGCCCGGGACATTGAATGAGATGTTGTGTAAGTGAATGTGGCTTTAGCCTTTTGCGAGTGGGGCGGCAATGCACGGCATGAACTATAATTTCCGGTCAAACTTTTGTGTGGAAATGGATGCTAAACGAACACAAACCGGGTTTAAACCAGAGGCCGACACGCCACACACGGCGACATCCACCGCCGGCTTCCTCCGTCGCCACTCGGCACCAGGCTCATCAGTCGCCGATGCCCGATGCGATCAACGGAAGCGGATGGCCCGCTTTCACGGCTCACGCGGCTGTGTTGATCGAAGCGCTCCACCAAACTTTAGAATTGGCACAGGAACACTGGCCAAAATATTATTCTATCCACCATTGTGTAGCCACAGCATCGGTATTTGAGTTGTGCGAGGACAAATCCCTCGTGAGGTCAAAAACAGCAAATAATAAACCCATCCCCTGAAGACACCAAAAAAAAAGGAGCAGCTCCTCGTGCCAATGAACAAGCGTCACAAGAAAAGGGAGCACGTAAATAACCTCTTCGATTGCTTCAGCATGAAAAGAACGGGAAGAAATGCAAGTCTACAGAGGAAAGAGAAGCTGTTTCAGCTGCCATGGCAAGTTCCTACATGGGCGAGGAAAAGCTGAACTGGATTCCAGTCTTCGCGCTGTCATGCTCAGCTTGCTTTAGGATGCGACAATAGTTCACCTGGATAAAAAAGATACAAGTTAGTCTTGAAGCAGTCGAGTGGACATCCAAAGTATCAAAATCGAAAGCTTGTAAATGGGGAAGGAGATATACCTCCACCCGGAAAAGTTTGGTAGGCAAAATAATCCCAACGCCAGCAGAGCTCCGGAACGTTTGCCGAAATTCAGAGGCCGAAAAGTTCTTGTACTCACCCTCCGACAGTTTCGCAAGGTTTCCAGCAGTAAGGAATGCGTGGCCATGGATTCCAGCATCTCTGAATATCTTGAGGGGCAGATCAAAAGAAAGGTCAGCGAAGGCAGACACGGCCAGATCACCTCCCAAGTAATCCCTTCCAGGGTCAGTCGAGCCACTCTCCGAGTTATTAAGGACATGCCTCCGCGCCTCTGTTGGGCCAACTCCCCTTAATCTGAAACCCAGCAGAGATGACGGTCCGCCCAAGCTGCACACTGGAGAAGAATTACCTCCAAGATAAAACCTCTCTGGCACTGATGAAGTCGAATTCATGAATCCCCCTGCAAGCGGTAAAATGACACCCGCTCCTACACCAACGTTGAGAGCAGCACTATAAAATCCCAAAGGCACAGCACCACGTACATCGAACTCCTGAGAGCAAACCCAACGGCAATATATTTGTAATAAAGTGATGGTCAGAACTGAGAAGATCAGATAAAATTATACACTGATGCAATTATTTCATAGTTTCGCCCATGAACTGTAAGGGCCAGACAAAAAAAAAGTAAGACATGAAGGGCAAGAGAATAACCTGCCGAAAATATCTCAATCCTTTGCTATTCCATAGACCACCAACTTGAGAAGTTGACTGAAACGCATATCCTTTCGTTGGCCTAAGATGTGAATCCCTCTTATCAATCTTGTATGTGTACTTCAATGCAGAAAGAAGGTTATGCCCTAACTGCCTCCTTATGGCCTTTGATGAGACACGTGCTGGATCAGTTAAGGTACGCCACGCAAGGTTGTATGACAAGTCATGGTTCCTTGTTGACAGCAAACCAAATGAAAGGCCAAGTAGGCGCTCCTTGTATGATGAAAACTTCAGCCAATCTTGTGATGACAAAGATGCCCGAGCCATCAAAGGTGTTGGTATTGATTTAAACCTCGGTAGGCAGACTCCAACACCAACCTCTGTTGTTTGGTCCCAACCAAAGGACCCTGATGCATCCCAGATGTCACCATAGCCAAACAAGTTCTTCAACTTAAGTGACCCTTCCAGCGACCAAGATCTTGCCTACAAGAGTGGCAAGCACAGTCATGCATCAATTGTGCAAACATCTCAGTTACGTAGCAGAATTTATTGGAATGACTATACAGTTATGCCTTTTCTATGTTTTTCTTATTTTAGTCTGCATTACCCACTCTTATAATGCTGGCAACACAAGCTCAGTAAGCATTTTCACCAGTAAAACTGCAGAAGGTATTGGAAAAAATATTTTACTTTTACTGAAGTTTTTGTATTATGTACAGGATAAAAGTTAACAGTCCCAAAAAAACCGAACTACTTCACAAAACAAAACAATTAACCACACTGAAAAATATGAGGATACAATGAGATTGCTTATTGCTGACAAAAAACATTCATCCCAATCAACTTTTGGGAAAAGGTGTATGGCCAAGTTTCAGTGGAAATTGCATCATATGACATGAAAATAAAACTAATACAACTGACTACAAGGTGATCATGATCTATGTAAGGCTAACAACAAGAAACAGTATGGTTTCCAATCATGTATAGTCCAATCTGGAAGCTAGGAAAATGAATTTTAAAAAAAATCCTTGGTTATCCAAACAGAAAAACCAGCAGTCTCACTACCAGCTCCTAGACAATTTTTTTGTAAATGCATGTCCTTCTTACTTCATTTTCTTTTTTCCCTTTCTGTACATATTTTTAACATATAGAATATATATGCAGTAGGTCTTAATGGTGTCCTTTGTCCGCTAAAATACAAGGTGTATAAAGCAAGGCCAAACAAACATAACACACAGATACATATTTTCAAATAAATCAATATTCTTCAGCAAAAATTATTGGTGTGTTCCTGCAAGTAAATTCACAGCTTGACTTAGCAGGAAAATTGCCCTCTTAGCCAGACAAAATATCCTCTGCCAGACTGCCAATGTATAACATAATAGAGCACATGTGGCAAATTATTAATGCATGTCAGCATATTTACCAGCAATGTAAATGGAGTAACAGGTCTCCACTATCAAACTCAAGATCAGCCAAACCATAATAGTACTAGTTTTTCTTATATATGTGTGTGTGCAAGTTCAACCATACTAAAACAGTGTATGCCTACCCCAACGTGCTTGGGACAAAAAGGCTTTGTTGTTGTTGTTGTTGTGTTTGCTCATTATTTAATTTAGACTCATGCAATTTATTATCACTGAACAGATAGCAATGGCTAATAAAATAAAAACAAAACAAATATGCACTAATTACTAGCCATACAAAATACCTTTATGCCAGTGTCTGTGTGTACCATGAAAGAACATATGCTGCAAATACTAATGTATGCCAGCATATTTACCCGTAACGTAAATGAAGTAACGGGTCTCCATGATCAAGCTCAAGATCGGTCAAACCAAAATAATACTAGTTTTCCTTAATATTGTTTGTGCAAGTTCAACCGTACTACAATATATGCATGTGTCTTTTTGTGTGTGTTTGCTGATCATTATTTAATTCAAAAACATGCAGTCTATTATAATTAACAAAAGCAATAGCTAATAAAATAAAAACAAAAGAAAGATGCACTAACCATGGATAATTATATATAGTTCATGAACTCATGGTAAATGTTCACCAAATATAACATCATAAATTAACCTAAATGGTCCAATATCCAACTGGTTCCAGCATGCTACAGTCATCAACGGGTTGAGATTATACAACCAGTTACAGAGGTGTAAGTTAAAAGCCACCATTTCACTACACTCCTTACGAAGTTAGCTTACTAAATGACTTAGTAAGAGGATAGCCTTTTGGAGTCTTGATGCTTCGTCGCTTCGAGCCCTTCGATCCTCTCTAATGCAATGTGCCCAACTAGTAGGATTGTAGGAACTCGTGAGAAAAACATACAGATGACCATAAGGAATACAGGGTCTCAAAAACTTCCATAAGAAGGAACAGCTACATGAATCCAATACCTAAAAAATTGATTGCCATTGCCCCATGCCTCAGCCACACCCAATTTTACCATCCAATGCAATACCTATACACTGAGCCAAGAGGAGATAGCTCACTTCGGGCTTCGAATAGACGCCGGCGGTGCCAGTGAGGGGGTTGGCCACCTCGACGACCTCGATGACGACGTTGGTGGTGCCAGGCAGCTCGGGCGGCCCGGCGTCGAGCGTGATCTTGACGGCGTCGAAGATGTCGAGATCGTGCAGCCGCGCAGTGGCGACACTGGCGGCGCGGAGCAGGTCCTGCACGGTGGGGGCGGCGCGGAGCAGCTCGGCGACCTCCGCCTCGATGAGCTCGTCCTGCGTCTTGGTGTTGCCCTTGATGATCACGTCGTGGACGCGGATGCCCACGGGGTCGGATGACAGCCGCCGTAACACGGACTGCATCCGCTCCCGCTCCGCCGCCGCCGGCCCGTCCAGCTCCTCCTCCTCCTCGTATTCCTCCTCCCCATCCTCGTCGTAGTCCTCCTCGGAGAAATCAGCGTCGGATTCGGCGGTGAGCACGTGCCGCTCGGCGTCCTTAGGGTTTTGGTCGGAGGCAGAATCGGCGGCGGCTGCCATGGTTGGGGACAAGCGGACCTTGGGGTTTGGGGAAACGGTGGGAGAACGGCTTTTCTTTTCTGCGTGTTTAGCAAGCCGTGCTGCCCGGTTCCCGTGAGGGCGTGCCGCACTCAGCCGAATTTGCCGTTAAGGGATAGGCCTTGGGCTTTAGTGGGTTGCAAATGCACTAAACTCACCAAATCCACTTGTGTATCGGTGGGCTGTGTGCCTGCCCACAAGATCACGGCCCACTTAAAAATGAGAAAGTGACAATAATTTATAGATATGTGCCTGTTTGATTAAAAAAATAATTAACCAACCGGGGGAATGCAACACTTGCAAAAATTTAGCTAAGCTTAGCCCCACCACACGGAAGTGCTCCTCCCTTTCGGCAACCTCCATTGAGGCCTATAAACGCCTTCACGAGTAGAGAACTCACTCCATTTAGGTTGAACCAACTAACGCCCAACCACCAGCGTCGCAAGCCTTTGGCTCACATCTCCAACCACCTATCCGCGCAGCCTGCCTTTTATACGCGTCTCGTGTTGGTGCATGCAATGCTACTGTACTATAGCTATAGTTGCTGATGCTGACGGGTAGATGCGTGGCATGGACGTCGTCGTGGTAACCGGGAGCTCTGGCGACCATCGGCGGCGGCGGAAGGGTAGCAGCGACCACGTCGTTGCCCAGCTGCTCGAGTCGCCGCTACCAACGCCACGCCGCTCGTGCTGCGGGCGGCCAGCCGACACGCCTGCCGCGCGCCGCGGCTGCGCCGACGCGTCCCCGCGCCGCGGGCACGTGCCGTTCAAGTGGGAGAGCTCGCCGGGCGTGCCCAAGAGCGCAGCGGCCGCGGCCGCGGCGGAGCGGGAGGTACCGCTGCCGAAGCCGCCGCCGGGACGGTGCGACACGTGCCACGCCGCGCGCGCGCGGGCGCGGGCCTACCACCACCACCACAGCACCACCACCGACTCGAGCAGCAGCGACCGGCAGGACGACGACACGTTCTCCGACGCGCTGGACAGGGTGTCGTCCTCCGACAGGCTCGCCCTCGCCGCGCTCTCCGCGCGCCTGAGCGCCATAGACGGCGCCTTCGGGTCGCTCCGCTCGCCGAGCTTCATCATGGACCGCTTCCTCCCGGCCGCCAACGCCATCGCCACCACGTCTGCGGACAAGCACTCGAGGAGGCGGCCGTCGTCGCGCCGCTCCAAGTCCAAGCGCGACCGGGACAGGGAGGCCGAGGCCGAGGCCGCGGCCACGGCCAGAGCCATAGTGGCGATGCACGTTCGGCGCCGCGCTCTCCCTTCTGAGCAGCCTATATATTCCCCGCAACAGCCGCAGTGTCAGCGCGAAGATGCGGCGGCACAGGCACAACTCCCGTCGTGTGCCAAAGAGGACGCGCGGGGCGAGCAGACGCCCCCGAAAGCGTGCGGGTTCATGTTCTTCGTCCCCTGGACCTGGAGCGCCAAGTCGGTGCACCTCGGTTTCCAGCGGAGCCCGGCACGTCCCCGGGCGCCGCGGGGCGACGTCGCCTCTGTCACCACGGCGTCCGCCTCTCCTCCTCGCCGGAGCGTCACGCTAGGCGATGCCCTGGAGAAGGAGCGGAAAGTACGCGATGGCAGCCTGTCGCATTGGTACGACGAGAAGAGCGGCAGTGGCAAGGAGTGGGGCATGGCGCTCCTTGGTACGAGCAAGAGGTACTGCGCGGACGCAAGGAAGGCGCTGAGCAGGTTGACTCGCTCTGGAATGGACAGCGGGGACAGCCCGAGGATCGGCAGGGAGCGGAGCAGCAGCAAGCACAAGCAGGCCGCCTCGATGCCGTTGCCGCGCGCAACGTCGGTCAAGTTGCCGCCGCTATCGCCGCCGTCCGAGTCGTGGCTCAGCAATGCGAGGCGGAGCAATGCGTCAATATACTCAATAACAAAAATTGATGGCACTTGTGATCGACGTGAGAGCCCGATTGCACATACATAGGATCTCTGTGGCCACTTTTCAACCTTTATATATGTCTTCAGTAACAAACCAGTGATGTGTCGCCTCCTGCTCATTTGGTATAAAGCGTTCGGCTTCTACCAGCACAACTTATATTTATTTATATTATATAAAAAATATTATAAATATATATACTAATAATTCAAAAATAAAATAAATATAGTTTTGTTTGAATAAATATCTCATCTAAATAAGGTCTATCTATATGATATATAGAAATTATAGCAATATATGGATAACTAAGAGTCTATTTGATAATGTAGTTTTAAAGACTATAGTTTTGAAATATACTGTAGTTTAGAATTGTACATAACACAAATTTCTACAATATTATTTTACCATAGTAAAACTACGATATTGCTTAAAACCGATATGTGTTTAGTTCCATTAGAAAACCAAAGTATTTATAGAGAGAATATAAGAAAACTGAGCTCTTGAGTGGAGTTTTAAAACTCTAAAAATAGCATAGATTTGGGTAAATCATAATATTTAAAACTGTGTTTTACCTGTACCAACCAAACACCTTTTGACTTCCAATACTACGATATTATTAAATACTATAGTATTGTCTCAAAACTTAAAAAAAATATCAAACTTCCAATCAGGACCTAACTAGTATATAAGAATAAGGGAGTTGCAAAATCACAGTCGCCTGATTTTTGCTTTATTTTTAGGCGACAAACATCATTCATCTAATCTAAAATTTATCCTGAATTTATCTTCAACCTGAACTTATTCTCTACCCTAGAACTGAACACTTCCTCTCTTGATGTTAGTTTATCTTCACTTTCTGACATATGTAGCATCGAAAAATTGTAAGAAAAAAGAAGACAAACCAGTGGTTGCCATTTTAATAAATGGATCCAGGTTCTCTCTCTGTTTGAATAGGCTGAGCTGTTGAAACAAATATTTTCCCAGTAGCAATGCTGACTTGCGAGCTTGCTGTGGGCCTGTGGTTGGGGGCTGTTTCAGTTATTAGCTACAGTAGGTTAACGGCAAATCCTTATACTTTACGTCTTTACAAGCTTTCTTAGATTCCTTTGCTTTCCGTAGAACAAACAATAAGATAAATATTTGTTTAAAAAAATGAAAGAGTTGTGTGCCCGGACTTACCTGTACAACTTATGTCCTGCTTAAATACTTCACTTACAGGCTTTCTTATATTTTGCTTTCCATAGAACAAATAATGAAATAAATTGGTTAAAAAAAGAATGAAAGAATTGTGTGCCCCGGCATACCTGTACAACTTATGCCCTGCCTAAAAATACTAAACTGTACAACATATTTTTTTTCGAACACAACTCTACAACTTATGCCCTGCCTAATAATAATAAGGCTTATTCGGTTAGAAGATTTAATCCTCTTTAATCCTCGTCAATCTCTCATTCTCTCTATAGCATGTTTTTTCCCCCGAACACACGGGAGAGCTAGAGCTAGAGCTAGAGCTAGAGCTAGATATCTTTGTATTAAAATGGCAAACTATATAATTTCATAGGCTTCTCATAGCAGATTGACAGAGCTGTAGAGTCGGGGCAAGTCAGTTGCACAATCGACAGGATTCATGATGTTATGATTTCAAGTCCAGCCCACCAAAGCCTCGGAGTCGCTAGATCTTGAGTGATCTCTTGCATCCTCCGAGTCCGAGTGACCTCTGCCACTGTTGGCCTCTGACTACGGTCCTCTCTTAGGCATAGCCGAATCAGCTCTGATAATGCTCTGGAATGCTTCCTCGGGGACTGAATTTAGCGTTGGGCCAACCCCCAACCATACCCATCACCGGGCTAGCGCCGGTGAGATATCTGTGTGCCCATAGAACAAGGAGGCCATCGTCGTCAGAATACAGACGCCTGGTCTCTAGCAGTAGCAGAGCAAACTTTATACACTGCGATGCGATGTACTCATCAGGAGCATTGTACTCATCATCTTGTTTCTTGTCGACGCCAAAGTTGATGTCTGAAACCTTTGCGACATCGTCTTCAGACAAGTGTATATGCATGAGTTGTTTAGATCCTTCAGGGTTACATGAGTGTTCTGCTGGTGCATATACTGTAGACAGTACACACACTACTCCCATAGCAATCCGTAGACGTGACTGCCGACTCAGGTGCTCCGCTTCTTTAACTGCAACAACAGTGTTTTGACAACAGTGCTAGTTTTCCTGCGGCAGTAGTAAAAGAAGCATAGACCTGGCAATGCTATCACCAAAAAAACTACAGCTGCTCCAATCAACGCATATGTTGCTGAGAAGTTTTTTTTTCTTGTTCTCTTGGATTGTGGTTTGCTCTGTGGCAGGTGATGCAGGATGGAGTGGAATATAGGTTCAGAAAGAGACGGTACCGGCGGAAACTTATTCAGATTCAGGTGGGGTAATTTCATAAGATCCTCCCGAGTCCCGACTAATCCGATCCTGTTTGTAGCAACCTTTGTGGTACGTACCATATTTAACCAATCTATATCTTGATTTTCAGATTCGTATAAGCTGATGTAGTCCAACTGGTAAACCCCCCAAAAGTATGTTGCCTTGAAGAAATCTGAACCGCGAATAATGAAGGAAATGTCAGGTAGGGAAATGAATCTGAGAGAAACACTTATTACATGGAGATGAAGATCTCAATCACAGAAATTCTAAAGATAAAATTGTTCTGTGGTTCTGATGGAATCAGTCAACATCTTTAGATCATGTAGGTCTCCTATTTCCGTAGTTATGGTACCATAGAAGGAGTTGTTGTGCAGAATGTTGTATGGAAAATAAATATAAGAAGAATACCAACCAGATGAAAAACCTTCCAGAAAACCAAATACATAGCTGCAGATCCAAAATATGTACAAATAATACGTTTTGACTGAATAGCCTTACATAATTCATCAGAAGGACTTTTGATTGGTTAAATAGGGCGGTTTGGCGAAGAATTGCGCAATGGCTCGGGATGCTGACTACCTCGCCATACATATTGCAGTGGTGGTCCAAAATCAGAAGAAATAGATCTATCACTACCGTGGCCACATACACGGCCTGACACATCTGGAAGGAAAGATGCCGACGTATTTATCAACAAACAATTTCTACAACTGGCAGCTCTGATAAAAAATAATATAATGTGTTGGTGTCTTTTTGGGCGCCAATCACTACGTGAGAACCGGTGGCGGTGCTCTCTGTACAGGCGTGTCACAGCCGATACCTAAGCACAACCACGACGGAGGAGACCGGAGGCGGAATGTGGGTGTGTGGCGTATGTAATGTTTGAATTGATTGTAACTAAGTTGGCTGTGGGCCGCGACGGCGGGCGTGAGTGGGCTGTGGGCCGGACCGTTTGAACGTCTATATAGGCTGCCAGGATGTAACAACGAAGGACATCGAAATATTAATAGAAGACAATTGCCTCACACCTGCTTCGTTTGCCAAGTCCTGGCGGCGATCAGAGCTCACGTCCCCGGCGTCTGCGCACGCCGGTGGCCAGGGGCCATCACAGTGGTATCAGAGGCTATCAGTCCTCGACGGCATGCGGAACGGAGCGCGTCTCCTCGGCGACGTCCTGTTTCGGCGTCGTTTAAGCCTCGACGACAAGGACCTTCGCGCGCAAGGTTCCTTCACCGACTCTCAGCGTTCGGCGCCGTGTCTTCACTTCTCGGCGACTTTCGACGGACGGTCGACTTGGTGTTCCTGGCAACGCAGCGGAAGCGTGGTGGTGGCAATGATTTGCTTCTGGGAGAAGATGATGGAGGTGTTGGACAGGTCGGGAGATAGACTAGAGGTGATGTCGTCGGAGAAAAGGATGAAGGGGACACTTGAGTGGTTCAACGCTACCACGGGTTCTGGATTCATCACTTCAGTCGACCACGGCGAGTTCCTGTATTTTCTACAGCCGTCCCTAAAGTCCCACGAGCTCTCAGGTGACCACAACCTTAAGGTCGGTGAGGCAGTCGAGTTCGGCATCATGGGGGACAGGTATGGCTATCTCCGGGCCTTTGACATTTCAGCTCTTGGAGGTGGCATGCTCTGTGGTGGTTTTGATGTCTCTACCAGTTGGAACAACAACCTGGGTTAGGCTATTGATAACAACGACGACGACTATGATGGCCACAACTGCGTTCCAGTTCTGCTTGAAAGTATGGACCCTCCAGTGTTTGATGAAATGTCTTACCCCTGCAGTGAGGTGGGTGGTGCTGTTCCGATGTTCTCTGAAGGTTCAGTGTTTGATGAAATGTCTCACCCCTGCAGCAAGGTGGGTGGTGCTGTTCCGATGTTCCCTGAAGGTTCAGTGTTTGATGAAATGCCGATGGAGTGTGTGATCTGGGATGAGGAATCCTGGCATGAAAGTGGGGTGAATCTCGAAGGGAAGGGTGACCAGACGCACAACAATTGCGAACAGGATGTTGTACATGATGCTCTTTGGATGTTGGTTGGAATGTCCCATCAGGCCACTATACAACCGGTGTTCAATGTAGTGGGTCTTAGGGTGGCATGGGATGAGGAGATTCAATCTAAAACTCACATGCATGAAGGTTTACTGAAGCAGCTTGCTCAAGGCGAAGAAGAATTAGAAGAATCAACTAGCAAGGATGCTGATGTTGAAGATGATGCCTGTAGGCCTAACCCATCGAGTGAGGCAACTACAGTGGTTATGAATGGTGGAAGCATGGAGGAGATTCCTCCTGCTAGTGCGGGCAATGTGTTTGAGGATAATCCTGAGAAGGAGCAGAATGTCGTCGTTGTCGATGAAGTGGAAGACGTTGGCACAAAAGCTAGAACTATTGATGCTACTAGTGCTGGTGGTATCCTCTCTCCAGAATTAGCTCCAGAATCAATCAATGAAATTAATGGTGCAGGTGAGATTGTATGCGCCATTGAGGTGGATGATCATGAAAAAGAGGCTACTGGTAGTGACATACTTGAGGCTATGATAGATGATGAGAATGAGGTTGGTAATGATTCTAAGGATGATGATGATGAGGGGGAGGAGAAAGGATCTGATTATGTCGCCCTTGCAGTTCTTCTGAAAGGGGCGGTTGATGGATCCTCAGATGGGGATAACACAGTTGTTTCACAAGATGGTTCTAGAATATTCACCATGGAACGATGTCTTGGTTCACCAGTCCCTATTGTGAGGCCGACTGCGCCTCGCCAACCTGCTTGGTCAAATATGTTCAGCCCTTCAAAGCTCGTAGCTACAGCTTATCCTACAGAAGAGATGACAGGTGACGAGCTGGAGCTTGGACTCGTGCAACAGATGGTAGTTTCATCCAGGGGCAAGCTTCTTGTAGCATTTGCATATGATGGTCGTCTTCTCGAGATTTCCAATGATTTCTCCAGTACCATATTCCAGTACGAGTGCGATTCTGCATTGCCACCAGAGCAAATCGTTTGGGGTGGACTAGACAGTATAACCATCTACTGGCACGAGGTGTTGTTGATGATTGGTTCAAATGGAGATTCTGTGGAATACAATTATAATGAACCCCCAAAACTGATTCCTAAGTGCGATGGTGTAAGAATCCTCTCCAACTCAAGTATGGAATTTCTACACCGAGTCTCAGGTTCTACTACATCATTTGTTGGCATTGGAAGCATCTCCCCAGCAACATTACTGTACGATGTTTGTGATCACTATGACATTCAGAGCAAAGGCAGTGTTCGATATGGGATGACTGAACTGACACAATGGTGGCTCAATGCTTTTAGCTCAGGAAACAGTGGTATGGCAGTTCAGTCATAGCCAAACATTCAAAGGAACTCCAGGAACAAATTAAGGGGATTATCATTTAGAATGGTGTACGATAAAGGCAAGGAGAATATAGTGGCTGATACATTTTCACAAGGGGGTTCACTTATGGCTACGTATGGTGACCTTGCTGTTCAAATAGATATACCTAAATCTGTTGTGACTAATTCCTATGCTCTGGCTAAGTTGCCAATAGTGACCATCCATAGTCCACATGGGGTTGTGTACTCAGTTCAGTGGGGCAAAGTTAAAAGGCTCCATCAGTTTGGGAAGTAGTGTTTAGTTTCTGAGCAAGCGAAAGAAGAGCAACAACTCTTTGGTGGGTTCTGGCATTTGTTTTCAGTGCTACAGGGGATCTAGAAGGGCCTAAAGTCAGATTTTCTTGAGGATTTTCCCATACCTGAAGGCTGTGATTTTATTATACTGCTTCAGTGTGTTGCCCAGGACCATCTCCCACGGTGGAAAACCTTGCCGCCATTTGTTGAACTGTGGTACCGCCCTGATAAGAATGCTAGCAATCCAGAAGCATCAGAACTCTTCAAAGAAGTTGCATATTCTTATAACATTTTGTCAGATCCAGAGAAACAAAGGCAGTATGATAATGCTGATTTTGAGGCATTAGAAAATGAAGGAGTGGATATGGAAATTGAATTGTCCAATCTTGGAACTGTGAACAAATGTTTGTAGCATTTTTTTTTCCAAACTTGGTGTTCCTATGAAGACCATAATATTTTCTACTGTGCTGGAAAAGGCCATGAATGGAACAGTTACGAACAAGCTCGTTCTGGAAGGCAGATAGTCCAAAGACTGGCAAGCTAACATCGGCAGGCATGTATTTTTTTGCATATTCAGGGATGGTTGTTTGGACTAAAAAAAAGAAATGGCTAGGGCTCAATGGCACTACAATGCAGCGAAGGCTTATTTCTTTTCTACTGCCTTGCTTGGGGACAAGCAAGTTTGGCGAGGGGGCATATGTCACAGCCGATACCTAAGCACAACCACGACGGAGGAGACCGGAGGCGGAATGTGGGTGTGTGGCGTATGTAATGTTTGAATTGATTGTAACTAAGTTGGGAGTGGGCCACGACGACGGGCGTGAGTGGGCTGTGGGCTGGACCGTTTGAACGTCTATGTAGGCTGCCAGGATGTAACAACGAAGGACATCAAAATATTAATAGAAGACAATTGTCTCACACCTGCTTCGTTTGCCAAGTCCTAGCAGCGATCAGAGCTCATGTCCTGGCGTCTGCGCACGCCGGTGGCCAGGGGCCATCACAAGGCGTGAACGGTCCGAGGCCAGGGGGCGGACGGTCCATGACCTGGGGCAGAGCTAGGGTTTCCTACCTAACGGGCCAGACGGTCCGCGTCTACAGGCCGGACAGTCCGAGCGTGCACAGGGGTGGAGGTCGCCGGCGGCGCTAGGATCTCACTCCCGGGAGGGACCTCGTCGGGGAGAAGAGATCCTAGGTGTTGTCTATACTCGGCAGGCCGACCTAGACTCCTCTAATCGATGTAGAGTCGAAGAGAAGCGGAGAATTTGGGGATTGAAGGCTAAACTAGAACTAGACTAGAACTAGTCCTAAATGTACAAGAAATAAATGCGAGATAAATTGATTATTGATTCGATTGTTGATCCAATCGACCGTATTCCTCTATATTTATAGAGGAGGGGGCTGGACCCGTTACAAACCAATCTCCCGGGCTAATCCCGCGAATTTAGCTAACAACCGTAACACAAAACTCGGAACCCTAATTGACTCTGCGCAAGCGCGGACCGTCCGCACCCCCAGTGCAGACCGTCCGATCGCTCAATTTGGTGTTCAACATATGCCCCCTGCCTTTTGGTGGAGTTGAGCGAACCAAAAGCAACTGACTCGATGTGATCACATCGGTTTTCTTAGGCATCTTGCCACCTACTAGGATAGTACGCAAGGGTCTTGGTCCCGATGGTTAACTCAACGAAAGTGACCCATTTAGCTTTGATCGAACTGTCAGTCCCAACACCACCGAGTGTCGTACTGTTCTGACCAGTTCGTCATCTTGCTTTCCTAATTTTCAAAGTGTTCTGGCGTAGCTCCGTAGTCGACCAGGTCTTCTCCTTGCAGGTCGTCTTCCTCCATGGGTGTCGGTACGTCGTTGGAGGTGTCCTGGTGTAGTGCAGACGGTTCGGCCTCAGGGATCGGACGGTCCGTGTCATCCGCGCACGGTTCAGCCTTTATAGCCGGACTGACTGCCGTACATGCAGAGAGCTGCACAATTGTTGTTTTGTTTTCCGCCTTTATGGCCGTTTGCTTTTCCTCAACGGCCTTTGGTATCCATCTCTTTTGTGGTGGCGGGTACTGCAGATGTGTGTCATTGAATATCTTTTCTGCCTCATTTTTCTGGTTCTCCTTCGCTCTTAGGTGCTGTAATTTTCGCTTTTGTGATCGTGTCAATCTCGATGGGCACCATCGGGGCCTGGAGTATTTTGGATTGGTTGTTTTGTTGACAGTCGTGTCTTCTTTTTTGCTTGTGTTGACCGATTTACCAATCATTGGTCCTTCGACATCTATAGTTCCTATTTTGATGACGTCTCCTTTTATCGTCCTATTAGAGGCTGTAGCTGTATGCCCCTCTGCCGGATTAATCGGTCTTTACGTCCGAGTGGTCCGATAATCTTGTTGGGCCCGTGCTCGTGGACCAAATTGAGGGTCTCTCAATCGGTCTTGTACTGGAGGCGTCAACCTGTCAAAAACAGATGATTGAGGTGCCCCTAGGTGGGGTATTGTGGTATCATGAATGGATATGGTGGTGCGCCCCACAACTGATTTGGGATATATGGTGGCGGTGGTATGTATGTATAACGAAATGACATGGGTGTATGTGGAGGTGGAGGTGTCCACACAGGTGCGTTAGGTCTTAATTAAACATTATGACCTCCTGTCCTTTTCGATTGGTGAGGTGGTCCAATCGGCCTAACTTGCTGTCGCTCCTGGGTGGTTAAGCGAGGTCGCTTTGGTGGCCGATCACTAGGGATGGCCTTCTTTTTCTCATATTTAGACAATAATTGATCAAAGGTCGGGCTGGATTTGACCAACCGACCAACTGCCTTGAACATGTTAGTTTTCCACATACCTATTTCTGGTCGTCGTGGTTTGAAGGTACGTGGTCGTCGTGGCTCCTTGGCGTTGCCGGACCGTCTACTAGAATGACCCGGACTATCTGGCAAGGTCCCAGACTATCCGCGTCTGTGTACCGGACCATCCGCGATGTGCAGAACAGGTTCCCGCGTTCCGTCACCTGTTTGCAATTGCCCCCCAGTGTTTGTGATGGTAACCTTCAGAGTCTCCCCTCCATCAGGAGTCTTCTCAGCAACCACCTTCCTGCAAGAACTTCTATTATTTTCATCGGCCTTTCGTGCGTTGCCGACGATGACTTCCTTGCTTTCGCCCTTATCGGTCGTGCCGGGCCGAATTAGGACTTTTTTGCCCTCGAAGTCGATCACATTCATTGGGAAGGGCTCCGTGTCCTCCTAAAATTTCAATCATCCCTCATTAATGGCTGATTGGATTTGTCGTCGAAACACATTACAATCATTAGTGGCATATGAAAATGAGTTGTGCCACTTGCAATATGCGCGATGTTTTAGTTCATCGGCGGGTGGAACAGTATAATCTATCTTAATGTTGCCATTTTTTAGTAATTCGTCGAATATCTTATCGCATTTGCCAACATTGAATGTAAACTTAACCTCCTCTTGTCGTTTCTTTTGAACCGATTGTAAGGAGGAACAAGCCGAAGATTTGGCTTGCTTGGGCCAAACCATTTCGGCAGTGTAAACTTCCTTTGATTCGTCGTCTGAACTACTTTGATCGCATTATATTATATAGACATCGTGACGAACCGTTTTGGCTAGTTCTTTGCTTCGGCTTTCACAAGCCAAAGCTCTTTGATGTAACTGTGCTAGCGTAAAGAACTGGACGCTTTCTAATCTCTCTTTTAAATAATAGCGCAATCCATCAAAGGCTAATCCTGCCAATTGTTTTTCTGCTAAATGAATTTGAAAACATCGGTTTCTTGTATCCCAGAATCTCCAGATGTAATCATTAACTGATTCATCTTTCCCTTATCGTAAGGCCACTAGGTCTACTAAATCTAGCTCGTAATCACCAGAGAAGAAATGGACATGAAAGTATTGTTCTAAGTCTCCCCACGACAAAATGGAATTAGGAGGGAGCGTGGCATACCATGTGAATTCGGTCCCTGTTAAAGATAATAAAAATAAACGCACACGGAATGCTTCGGTGTCGGCCAATTCTTCTAATTGTGCTAAGAATTGTCTATGTGCTCACGTGTGCTCTTTCCTTGGTCACCCGAAAACTTTGCAAATTCAGGTATTCTGGTCCCCTGTGGGTATGGGATACGGTCAAATTGGCTATCATAAGGTCTCTGATATGACTGCCCCTAGGGACTATGCTAACTCCAAGCTTATCTCGGAACGCCTCAGCTATTTCTTCTCTTACTATATCAATGGCAGCCGGTGGGAGACCACCGGCTCTTTGGTCCAATATGGGTGAGGTTGTTTGGATGTTGGTATGTCATCTTCTCCCCCATTGGCTTAAGTTTTGTGGTGTACTAAAATTTGCCCTATGTGGTTCATAGGACTGGTCATCTCTTCCTGGCCTTCTATGGGTCAGGAAGTACTCTCCCCCACGTGTTTGAAATGGTAAGCCATGGTGCTGGTGCATTGTATAGTGCGATGGGAAGTGTGCTAGGACAGATGAGGATTTAGGTAACAATCCTCCTCAAACAACCCTGTGCCGGACCGTCCGGTCGGATACGTGGATCGTCCGGCTGCGTGTGCGGACTATTCGGCCATATGGCCGGACCGTCCGTGATCATATGCGGACCGTCCGTAGCTGTATGCGGACGGTCTGACTGGGTAGTTTAGGGCTCGCGTAGCAAGTGGCGGCTCAGATGCATATCTCGGTAACTCGTTCAAAATGGGACCGGCCGTTGCTGGCCCGGACGGTCCTCGCTCACGTGCAGTCGGTCTGGACATGCGCAGATCGGCAAATTTATCGCTGATGTGCGTGGGAGGCTGTTGTTGCCTAGGGTACATGTCTATAGACATCCCATAAAGGGGTTGTGACTGGTCATGACAACCTTTAGCCGATGAATTACTTGTGTTTTCCCCTAGTTTAACCTCGTGTGAAGGGAAAATTTTAATAGTAGACTTATCAAATGCACGCATTAGCCTTTATAATATTTTGTATATCCCCTACGATATGTTGCATTTGCTCTCGTTGTTCATCTATGTAAGCTTTAAGAGTTTGGAGCTCATTGGTGTCACTTACATTGGGGATATTCGTAGTAGGTCGGAGCGAAGCCAGATCTGTCACCCATTGCCGAACGACTTTGTTGTTCCTATCCACCTTGAAGTCGGCCAAGATTTTTGCCTTTGCTTCCTGGATCAGCTGCTCCTGGCGCTCCTCGAACAGGAGCTGTTCTTCAGCCGACAAGGTTTCCCATGTCGGCTTGATGATATTGTTGGTGGAAACTTCAGAGCTATCCTTTGAACCGGCCATTGAGGGCCAATCTTGATAGGTCTATATGAAATCATCCTCAGCGGAGTCGCCAAAAGTGTGTTGGTGCCTTTTTGGGCGCCAATCATTGCGTGAGAACCGGTGGCAGCGCTCTCTGCACAGACGCGGACGGTCAGCGACCTAAGGCAGGGCTAGGGTTTCCTGTCTGATGGGCCGGACGGTTCGCGCCTACATGTCGGGCGGTCCGCGCGTGCACAGGGGCGGCGAAGGTCGCTGGTGGCGCCTGGATCTCACTCCCGGGAGGGACCCCGTCGAGGAGTAGAGATCCTAAGTGTTGTCTAGGCTCGGCAGGCCGACCTAGACTCCTCTAATCGACGTAGAGTCGAAGAGAAGCGGGGAATTTGGCGATTGGAAGGCTAAACTAGAACTAGACTAGAACTACTCCTAAATGTACAAGAAATAAATGCGAGATAAATTGATTATTGATTCGATTGTTGATCTAATCGCCCGTATTCCTCTATATTTATAGAGGAGGGGGGCTGGACCCGTTACAAACCAATCTCCTAGGCTCATCCCACGAATTTAGCTAACAACCGTAGCACAAAACTCGGAATCCTATTTGGCTCTGCGCGAGCGCGGACCGTCCGGACCGCGGACCGTCTGGCCTCAGGGCCGGACCATCCGGTCGCTCAATTTGGTGTTCAACATATGCCCCCTGCCTTTTGGTGGAGCTGAGTGAACCAAAAGCAACTGACTCGATGTGATCACATCGATTTTCTTAGGCATCTTGCCACCTACTAGGATAGTACGCAAGGGTCTTGGTCCCGATGGTTAACTCAACGGACGTGACCCATTTATCTTTGATCGAACTGTTAGTCCCAACACCACCGAGTGTCGTACTGGTCCTAACCAATTTGTCATCTTGCTTTCCTAATTTTTTGAGTGTTCTGGCGTAGCTCCGTAGTCGACCGGTGTGGGGGACAGATATCCCCCGGGTCCACTAGAAGGTAAAAAGGCCTCGCGAGAGGCTTTAGGCCTGTTATCTCGCTAGGCCATCCCTTTGTGGGCCGGGAGAAAACCACTAGCGGAGTCGGCCGACACGAGAAAGAAGCAGACTCCAGCCCAAGCGACTCGTTGGACTTAAGCGCTATCCATAGCACCCACCCGACTTTCCCGCGTGCAACGTCCTTGAATATCAGGGTGGATTAGGGATAAGTCGGCAAGCTTATAGGAAGACCAGTTCAGCCGGTTCAATATTATTTAGGCACATACCCTCATCACATACGCATACAGTGCCCCACGGTCGAATATATAAGGCCTAGGGGGTACCCCATCAGAGAGACATCGATCGATCTCCAACCCATCTCACTAGTTTCTCTCCATTCTAGAGATTCCTCTTGTAACCCACCACATAAATATAGACACTAGGAAGTAGGGTATTACGCCTCTCCAAGCGGCCCGAACCTGTAGAAAATTGCCTGCCGTCTCTCGTGCATCCCGCACGAACCATTGAGTTACAATTAACAACACCGTCCTACCCAAAAGCACCATGAGGGGTAACCCTAGGTGTGCGGTCAGGCTCCAAACACCGACAGCTGGCGCGCCAGGTAGGGGGTGTGTCATTGATCCAAGCTAGCTCAATGGCCGTTACTTCCCAGTGTAAGATCGCCCTTCGCCCTGGATTCGTGTTCTGCTTTGAGACCATCTCGTCCGTACTAGTCGAGAATGGAATTCTGCACCGCATAGCAGATCCACCGGGGAAGAAGTTTTCTTGGAAAATCCCTAGGAAAGCCAGAACAAGACAACAGATAGCACAACCACCTATGCCTCAGGCGAGGGCCACTTCTTGCAAGCCGAAGATCGGGAATTCACCTGCCCAAAAAACTTCATTGCCCACTTCACCCACTAAGGAGTGGACACGGATTACAAGAAAGAACGAAGCAAACATTCCTAGAAAAGGGATAGAAGACCGCCGAGTTATCCTTCGGGCACCTTCGCCCTCAAAGGAGGATAGAAGGAAACTCACCAACACAACCACTCCTTTCTACCTTGACATCCTCTTCATCGGGGGAAGGTTGGAGTTGTCTCCCATCTCCGATGACGAGTCGACCATGCCGGGGGAAGAACCTCCCCAGCGAGAAGCTCAGCAATGAAGGAACAGATGCCAGAATATTCAACGACATCACGAAGCGGGGGAGCGGGATCCATCATAGCCCGTATCTCGGGATGAAGTTTCAGAAGTGGGAGAAACCCCCGACGAGCGTGTACACCGAGAAAGGCGGAATTCTCACCGACGTGACCGCCGACAAGCTCAGGACCGAGATCGAGAACATGCCAAGTAGGGTGCAAGGTTACGCCGGGAGAATCCCCTCTTTGCTCGAAACCTAAACCCTGACTTCGCCCGTGCGATGAACATGCCAAGCAAAGTTGGAGGAGTGCTGGCTCAGATAGCTGATGGCCTCCCGCGGACTCCGGATGCTAAAGGCTATCGACGACTACTTACTCAAGCGGCTAATCACCTTCTACCCATCGCTCATCCCCCGAGCGACCTATGACATGCCATCAACAGTCGGCGGGACGCACGAAGCTCCATCAACGCTTCACGCGACCGACGACACGAAAACGAGATAAGTGAAAGTCGCCTAGAGGGGGGGGGTGAATAGGCGGAATCTGAAAATTGTAAACTTAAGCACAACTACAAGCTGGGGTTAGCGTTAGAAATATAAACGAGTCCGAAAGAGAGGGCAAAAACAAATCACAAGCAAATGAAGAGTGAGACGCAGTGATTTGTTTTACCGAGGTTCGGTTCTTGCAAACCTACTCCCCGTTGAGGTGGTCACAAAGACCGGGTCTCTTTCAACCCTTTCCCTCTCTCAAACGGTCACTTAGACCAAGTGAGCTTCCTTCCTTGATTTCCCGGGTCATTTAGACCCCGCAAGGACCACCACACAATTGGTGTCTCTTGCTACGCTTACAAGGTTTTGAGAGTAAGAATGAGAGAAAGAAGAAAGCCAACCAAGCAACAAGAGCAACAAAAAAACACAAGTCGATCTCCTCACAAGTCCTAAGAACTAGAGTTGAATTGGGGACTTCGATTTGATCGGAGGCTTTGATTTGTGTCTTGGAGTGTTGTGTATTTGTAGCATCCCAAAAATTCAAATCTTGAAATTTTATCAAACTCGCTCTAAATTCAAAATGAATTTTAAATTTCGTTTCAAAATGTTTGTTTGCGAGTTAATATCAACAAATAAATTATAGTGGTCAATATTCTCTCCAAAAATCCTCCTCAAAATATCCTACAAATAAAACCCCAAGTTGCTGAGAGCATGCACAGTTCGCCTTGGAATCAGGAGCCAGCCAGAGTATGATGGTCGTGAATTCGTCGAGCATGGCACAGAGAAGTGTGTCGTGACTGTATACATTAGATCCAGTCCACACCATGTGGAATGGAGTGTCACTGCTACTGGGCACAGATTCAAAGACACCTGCCAAGTCGTCACCCGCAAGGCATTGAGGGCCCTGTGTCAGATCTATGAAGAAGAAGTGGCTGACACCCCGCTCAGATTCTTTCCGCCCTTTCAGAGAGACCATCCCGTTTGGATGGCCAGAATGCGTGCATTGGAAGGGCAGCAGCTGCTTGAGGACGACCCCTCAGTCGTGTACCTCACTGCATACCTGCTCACCCTAGATGCCCAGTATGATTTCTTGGCTCGGCACCACCATCAGATGATTGCCCGAGCAGAAGATGCAGAGAAGCTCAACCGTAAGCTCCATGTGGATCTCACCATAGCTCAAGCCCGTGCAACTGCATTGGAAAGTCGTGAAGTCATTGCTGTTGAAGCCCTGAAGCAAGCCAAGGATGAGCACGTCCAGAAGTTGATGGAGGCCTACTTGGTAACCCACAACCAACGTAGAGCCCTGCGGATCCAAGAGTCTGCTTCATCCAACCCAGTTCAACCCATAAGAGCTGAAGATCCCCAGATTCTTGAAGGTCACCTGGTCTCTACCAGAGGAGAAAAGAAGGCTTGGGAACTACCGAAAGGAGCCATAGTCTTGGAAGGAATTCCAGTCTTCCCTCAGGCTATGGATAAGCAAGAGCACCTCGAGTCCTCCCAAGATCCCTCGCCAGAGCTGTTTGAACCCCTCACCATGAAGAAGATTCCAGCACCATCCCTTGAAGTCAAGGAAGAAGCTGCAAGCACCCCACCAGCACCGCCGCCCTCTAAGGAGCTACAAGAGCCAGTCCCGCTTGAAGAAGAGTTCGACCCCGTCTTGCCATCTTAGTCACTGCCAGAAGAAGTCATCAACATCAGCTCCCTGTTGACCCATCCAGGAGATGTCTCAGATTGAAGTTGTGTGCAAGCCTTGCCAGAAGAGAATTGCCTGGTCTGAAGTTAGTATGCCCAGTCCTCTGCATGCATTGGGTAGTGAAGTTTTTCTTCACTTTGGCTAGAGCCATGCATGTATGAGAGGTAATCATGTAGTCCCGTGCTTTGAAAAACCCTATTTGTGTGGCCCCCTAGGGCATTTCAAAATGAATTTCACTCGATGTTTTCTCCCCTTTTGAGTGCATATGTGATGCTTCAACGTTAGTGCTCATAAGTTGCATTTAGCATAGTTCTCAATTCAAGAGCCAAGCAATAGTAGTTATGCTTAGCCCCCGAATCTAAGTAGTCCGTGCTTTGGAAAAACTCTATTCTTCCCTTATTCAAAACATTTGATTTGTTTGTGCTTATCATTGCTGATCTTGTGTGTTTCCTTTCTTTTTAAGAAAGATTTTCTCTAAAAACATAGATCACAAATTAGAACTAATCCTCACCTTATGCTTCCATTCTCATCTTAACCCATCTTAAGAGAAAAGCACCTTACCCAAGAAGATACCGGGAAGCTTACCCTTGAAGCATGGAATAAGCTACAGAGGAACCTATCTAGTCGCTCAGTCAAAAGGACCGACCGTGAGAATCAAAGCACTACCCCTGAGTCAAAGTAAACAGAAAAAGAGGACAAAAGGAGTTATTACCATACAGAGAGGCAAAGATTCTTGGAACCAGAAACCACAAACATCAGGGTCATTGACCCCGCCACTCACCCGTGCCCCTCGCACGCGTGCCCGCCTCCATGCGCACTACCACCGCCCCACGCCCCCCTTTGCAGCGCACTACCGCCGCCCACCCCCCTTTGCAGCGCACCCACCGCCGCCATCATCGCCGGTAATACCAGGCCCCCCTTCCCTTGTTGCACCCGCTGCCGCGTAGCACCTGCTCCATCACCACCACTCCACCCCCCCGAGCACCACCATCAATACCGCTCGCCTATAAAACCCCCCACCAGCTCCCTCAGTTCCCATCCCAAACAAAACACTCCAGATAAAACCCCCTCTGCTAAATCGCAAGCAACTCCATTTCCACTCCCTCGCCCCTAAGATCACAATGCTTGGTGATTCTTGGGTTGAAGACTGTTGTACATGGTTCATAGTCTTTGGTTTCCTCCTCTGTATGATGGTAATACTCTTTGATAGAATCCTCCAGTGGGAAGAGCAAAGAGAAAGAAAGGGTCAGTGAAAAGAAGATAGCAAAGAGAAGATGAGAAGAAGGTTGTCCCAGAATCAACCCGCTGTCAGTCATCTCTCCGCAGCCTGCTCAAGCAGCAACAACAGAAGAAGGCCCTGTAATGCCCTTGTTACGAGGTACTTCAAGGAGTTCAAATCCCCAAGATTCAAGAGTTCTACCTCATTCTTTTTAAGTGGGGTAGTGTTCCAGTAAGGTTCCTGCTATGGAGAAAAAGAAGGCATGTAGCAAGCTTGTGGAGGACCAGATCATTGAAGCATATAAGTTTCTAGATGAGAAGTGGTCACCCAAGTTTTGTTGATGAAGCACTAGAAGACCAATCAAGGAAGGAATCCATGTGGGAGTTCGCAAGAGAAAGGTTTGTGTGTTGGCATCGATGCTTCCTCGATAAGCTAGCTGCCAAGCGAAAGCTAAAGCCTGAAGATGATTTTTGAGTAGCCAGAATCAGCGTTTGCAATTGGCAACCAGATGCTCCTCAAAGGTCGGATTTTGTTGAAGTTCCATCTCCTCGAAGAGTCTGCAAAGTGAAGATATGTAGCTGAAGTAAAGCTATACCCATAACCCTTCTAAGCCGAATCTCGAGGACGAGATTCATTTTAAGTGGGGTAGATCTGTAGCATCCCAAAAATTCAAATCTTGAAATTTTCTCAAACTCTCTCTAAATTCAAAATGAATTTTAAATTTTGTTTCAAAATGTTTGTTTGCGAGTTAATATCAACAAATAAATTATAGTGGTCAATATTCTCTCCAAAAATCCTCCTCAAAATATCCTACAAATATTTCCCCAATGATCCCCTTCAAGTTCTTTCCAGAAATACTGCCCAAATATTTCCCAAGTGATCACCCTCAAATTCTTTCCAGAGATACTACCCAGATATTTTCCCAGTGACCCCCCTTCAAGTCTCTCCAAAAATATTGCCCAAATATTCCACCGATATATCTCCGGATATTTTTCTCTTGATAAATACCTTCAGAATCATTTTTCAAGACTCTACAAATATTTTCTTCATAACTTTCCTCATGCCCATACGTATACGTATGCCTCCAGTGTCATACGGTGAGCTCTACAAGCTAATTACACTTATACAAGACAAATACATGCTAATCTCCCACTAATCCTCTCATCCTCCCACTAATCCTCTCATCCCTCCCACTAATCCCCCACCATGGCTATAAATAGAGGGGCAAGGGCCTCCTCTCATCCCACCCCAAGCCATTTCATGGCAACTCTCTTCCCCCCACACACCCACTCCATGTTCCACACAAGCACACACTAGCACAAGGATCGTTCGGTCGTTCTTCGATCGTTCGTCCCCCTGTTCTTAATTTGTTCGATCGTTCGATCGTTTGTCCGATCGTTCATGGTTCGTTCGTCCGTTCGTCCGATCGTTCGATCGTTCATCCGTTCATTCGTCCAAATAATCTTTTCCCTGCTGTTATGCTGCCAAAATTCCAATCGTTCGTTCGATCATTCGATCGTTCATCGTTCGTTCATAGTTCCTATTCATCGTTCATCGTTCGTTCATAGTTCCTATTCATCGTTCATCATTCGTTCATAGTCCCTATTCATCTTTCTTCTAGATAATCTTTGTCCTGCCGTTATGCTGCCGAAATTCCGATCGTTCGTTCGTTCGATCATTCGATCGTTCATCGTTCGTTCATAGTTCCCTATTCATCGTTCATCGTTCGTTCATAGTCCCTATTCATCGTTCATCCAGATAATCTTTGTCCTGTCGTTATGCTGTCGAAATTCCAATCATTCGTTCATCCGATCATTCGATCGTTCGTTCGTTCGTTCATCTGATCATTTGATCGTTCGTTCGTTCGTTCGTCCGATCATTCGATCGTTCGTCCGTTCGTTCATAATTCCTATTCATCGTTCATCGTTCGTTCATCGTCACTATTCATCGTTCATCATTCGTTCATACGAACTATTCACTATCACTATTCACCATTACTATTCACATACACTATTCACCATCGTTACTATTTATCATTACTATTTATCATCGTTACTATTCATCGATGTTATCTACAATTACTTTTCCGTCGCCACTATTCATCGTTACTATTCATCGGTCATCTAGTTATCCCAAATTTTGACTACTCATCCGTCATGCTGTCCAGTCCACCTAAGACCAGCCAGACCAATATTTCAGTCATACGAACTCCGGTGACTGTGATTTTCCTTCCAGTAGGGAACTTCCCATCTGGTCACCCATCCTAGGTCTCTCCAAGTTGAGCATGCTTAAATTTGAGATTCCTTTGAACCAGGCTTCCAAACTCAGATTCCAATAATTCTTGTTTCTAAATTCTTATCAAACTATTCCCTATCCAGCCATGTCATCCCTTAAGCCTGGTCCATATTCTAGAAAACTCCCAAAATACTCTTGTCCCATATTTTGCCTATAACTCTCCTGTTCATACTAAGTCAGACGATTCATTTGTCACTATTCTCACCAACAGTGAACTTCACTGTGCTACACCACATACACTCAGCTATAAATACACCCAGCTACCCTCTCCCTCTCCACACACACTCAACACCCTCAGCCAAGGCAAACACCCCACCCACTCAGTTACTCCGCTTTGCCGGCTACACGCATAGTGTCGCTTCGCCTCCAGTCCACCCTCCTGGTAAGCACCTCCGCTCCACCACTAGTAATATCATAGCACCACATGACACAGATTCTACTCAAGACTCTACCCATCCATATATCGCTATTCTGACCACTATACTAAATATTTGTTGGTATACTTGCTTGTTTGTATGTTTGCTTATTCATGTTGCATAGTTATCGGAGCGTTCGTGCCGTCTCGTGGAGGCCAGATCTGTAAGTCTACGCCAGGCAGTGCAGCTAGAAGCCAGTTCCGCGAGCTCCCCTTCCCCCTTCGCCGAATAAGCACGACAAGCTCACTGGATCCCCTTGATGCATAAATTACCTATGATTTTTCAACCACAACCCTCAGCCTGTTATTTTATGCATGATATGATTTTGAGACAAGTTATTATGGCCACCCAGCCGCTTGCCGCAATCAATCCTTGATATATTTGTTCCAAATGATTTGAGAAAAAGTGTGGGTTTTCAAAAGAAAATGCTTTTCAAAATGTGTATGATGAACGGTTTTCACCCTTATCACCTTTGAGTAGGGATGATCAGGGACTCCCTGGTTTAGGGGAGGGCCTAAGGTGATGGCTCAGCTGGTTTAGGCGTGAGCAGAAGGATTGTCCCCTCTTATAAGGACCGGTTTGTCATCTCTCGCTACCTGTACTCATGATAAGTACAACCACTCGAGACTATGTGGGCAGTCACTCAATCTGAACTCGTACGGTCCAACCCCAGGGTTATGAAGGCTGGGGAGCACCGGGAGGATAAGGAGGGGGAATCTTTTGTCCGGTTTGGACATGGCGGTGGCCTGACTCCTTTCGGTATAACCGTTAAGGTTAGGACGTGCGAGGAAAGAAAGAGATTCGGATTCGGATCTCAGTGATCATGAGATCGCAGAGCCGGACTAGTGGGTAAAGTGTACACCTCTGCGCAGAGTTTGAAAACCTATTCGAATAGTCTATGTCCACAGGAATGGACGAGTCTGGTGTGGTATGGCAATTAGTGTTTTGTTTCCAAAAAAAGAGGTGCGCTTGAGAAAAGTGGGTTTTAAAAGGTCCGGCGGTTGAGCCGTGAGCTATGGTGGACGGGAAGTCCAGTAGCCGTTTTTGAAAGTGAAAACCAGTGGGAAACTGCTGAGACACCTGGATGGTTTAGTCCAGGGGATTTTGTTCTATACTGAAAAACTTCCTGCTCCTTTGGGAGAGGATGCACTTTGCAAAAATACAAAATGTTTTTCAAAACAACCCTGCATCAAATATTGCTATTTCTGCAAAATATCCTGAGCTCCACATATTCCATGCATTATATCTGATTTCCCCATTCTGCGGGTGAAGGTGGGCTGCTGAGTACGTTTGTACTCACCCTTGCTTATTTGTTGTTTTTCAGAAAAAGGAGATCGGGTAAGAGTTACGACTGTTCCCAACCTTGCCTGTGGCTGTTGGACCACTGATTTGCTTTGCTGCGTATATCGGGCTGCTTCAGCCCCACTCTGATGATGTGTCCCGAGTTGTGAACCAACTCTTAAAGTTGATCGCCACCTTTATAGGTTTGTCTCGTTTAAGCAGATCTGGAATCATCTAATATATAAATGTGTTTACTAGCCTCCTGGGACTAGTAATTGTATCACATTTGAGTCCCAGAGGATTGGGGACACTTCAGTATTGCTCTTGTATTGAATGAGATGTAGTGAATGCTTGGATGCCTTGAAGTGTGGTGGTTGGGGGGTATTTATAGTCCCAACCACCAATATGGCCGTTGGTGAAGGCTTCTGTCGTATGGCGCACTGGACAGTTCGGTGCGCCACCGGACACTGTCCGGTGTGCCAGCCACGTCACCAGTCCGTTGGGTTCCGACCGTTGGAGCTCTGACTTCAGGGGCCACCGGATAGTCCGGTGGTGCACCGGACAGGTCCTGTAGACTGTCTGGTGCGCCTTCTGGTGCCTGCTCTGACTTCTGCGCGCGCAGGCGCGTACTGTAGCTCATTTATTGTTCTCCGCAGACGACCGTTGGCGCGAAGTAGCCGTTGCTCCGCTGGCACACCGGACAGTCCGGTGCTACACCGGACAGTCCGGTGAATTATAGCGGAGCGGCCTCGCAATTTCCCAAAGCTGGCAAGTTCAGAGTCGATCTCCTTGGTGCACCGAACACTGTCCAGTGGTGCACCGGACACTGTCCGGTGCGCCAGACTAGGGCTGCCTTCGGTACACTTGCTCCTTTGTTTTGAACCCTTTCTTTTATCTTTGTATTGGTTTGTTGTGAACCTTTGGCACCTGTAGAACATATTTTCTAGAGCAAACTAGTTAGTTCAATGATTTGTGTTGGGCAATTGAACCACCAAAATTCATATAGGAAAAGGTTTGACCCTATTTCCCTTTCAATCTCCCCCTTTTTGGTGATTGATGCCAACACAAACCAAAGCAAATACAAAAGTGCAGAATTGAATTAGTTTGCATAACGTAAGTGCAAAGGTTGCTTAGAATTGAAACCAATATACATATTTCAATAGATGTGCATGGATGGTTTTCTTCTTATTTAAAATTTTGGACCTCATTTGCACCACGAGTTTTGTTTTTGCAACACCTTTGTAAAATTCTTTTCAAAATCATTTTGCAAATAGTCAAAGGTATATGAATAAGATCGAAAGACGTATTTTCAAGATTTGAAATTTTCTCCCCCTGTTTCAAATGCTTTTCCTTTGACTTCAACAAAACTCCCCCCAAATAAAATTCTCCTCCTAGTGTTCAAGAGGGTTTTAGAATTTTTTTAAGATACTACTTTATCCCCCTTTTTGAACACAATAAGATATCAATTTGAAAACTTCATTTTAAAATTCGGTGGTGGTTCAGTGGTGCAGTCCTTTTGCTTTGGGCTCATATTTTCTCCCCCTTTGGCATGAATCGCCAAAAACGGATACTTGTGAATGAAATATAAGCCCTTGAACTTTCTCCCCAATGGCAAACAAATAGATATGAGTGAAGATTATACCAAAGTGGAGAACGATGCGGAGTACCAGCAAATACCAATGGAGTTGAGTGGAAGCGCCTTCTTTGCCGAATACTCCATTTCCCTTTCAATTCTATGACTAGGCTTGGGAATACACTTGAAAACACATTAGTCATAGACATAAAAGAGATATGATCAAAGGTATATAAATGAGCTATGTGTGCAAAGAATCAATCAAAATTCCTAGAATCAAGAATATTTAGCTCATTCCTAAGTTTGGTAAAGGTTTTCTCATCTAAAGGCTTGGTAAAGATATCGGCCAATTGATCTTTGGTGTTTATATAGGCTATCTCGATATCCCCCTTTTGTTGGTGATCTCTCAGAAAGTGATACCGAATGGCTATGTGCTTAGTGCGGCTGTGTTCAACGGGATTATCCGCCATGCGGATTACACTCTCATTATCACATAGGAGAGGGACTTTGCTAAATTTGTAGCCATAGTCCCTAAGGGTTTTCCTCATCCAAAGCAATTGCGTGCAACAATGGCCTGCGGCAATGTACTCGGCTTCGGCGGTAGAAAGAGCTACTGAGTTTGTTTCTTTGAAGCCCAAGACACCAGGGATCTCCCCAGAAACTGACAAGTCCCTGATGTGCTCTTCCTATCAATCTTACACCCTGCCCAATCAGCATCGGAATATCCTAATAAATCAAATGAGGATCCCTTGGGGTACCAAAGACCAAACTTAGGTGTTTGAACTAAATATCTCAAGATTCGCTTTACGGCCCTAAGGTGAACTTCCTTAGGGTCGGCTTGGAACCTTGCACACATGCATACAGAAAGCATAATGTCCGGTCGAGATGCACATAAATAGAGTAAGGATCCTATCATCGACCAATATACCTTTTGATCTACGGATTTACCTCCCGTGTCGAGGTCGAGATGCTCATTGGTTCCCATGGGTGTCTTGATGGGCTTGACATCCTTCATTCCAAACTTGGTGAGAATATCTTGAATGTACTTCGTTTGGCTGATGAAGGTGCCCTCTTGGAGTTGCTTCACTTGAAATCCTAGAAAATACTTCAACTCCCCCATCATAGACATCTCGATTTTTTGAATCATGATCCTACTAAACTCTTCACAAATAGATTTGTTAGTAGACCCAAATATGATATCATCAACATAAATTTGGCATACAAACAAATCATTTTCAATAGTTTTAGTAAAGAGGGTAGGATCGGCCTTGCCGACTTTGAAGCCATTAGTGATAAGAAAATCTCGAAGGCATTCATACCATGCTCTTGGGGCTTGCTTGAGCCCATAAAGAGCCTTTGAGAGTTTATATACATGGTTAGGATACTCACTATCTTCAAAGCCAGGAGGTTTCTCAACATAGACCTCTTCTTTGATAGGTCCGTTGAGGAAGGCACTCTTCACGTCCATTTGATAAAGCTTAAAGCCATGGTAAGTAGCATAGGCAAGTAATATACGAATTGACTCAAGCCTAGCTACGGGCGCATAGGTTTCACCAAAATCCAAACCTTCGACTTGTGAATACCCTTTGGCTACAAGTCGTGCCTTGTTCCTTGTCACCACACCATGCTCATCTTGTTTGTTGCGGAAGACCCACTTGGTTCCTACAACATTTTGGTTAGGACGTGGAACCAAATGCCGTACCTCATTCCTTGTGAAGTTGTTGAGCTCCTCTTGCATCGCCAACACCCAATCCGAATCTTGAAGTGCTTCCTCTACCCTGTGTGGCTCAATAGAGGAAACAAAAGAATAATGTTCACAAAAATGAGCAACACGAGATCGAGTGGTTACCCCTTATGAATGTCTCCTAGGATGGTGTTCACGGGGTGATCTCGTTGGATTGCTTGGTGGACTCTTGGGTGTGGCGGCCTTGTATCTTGCTCATCCTCCTTGTCTTGATCATTGGCATCTCCCCCTTGATCATTGTCGTCCTCTTGAGGTGGCTCATCTTCTTGATCTTCTCCTTCATCATCTTGAGCCTCATCCTCATCTTGAGTTGGTGGGGATGCTTGCATGGAGGAAGATGGTTGTTGATCTTGTGCTTGTGGAGGCTCTTCGGATTCCTTAGGACACACATCCCCAATGGACATGTTCCTTAGCGCGATGCACGGAGCCTCTTCATCATCTAGTTCATCGAGATCAACTTGCTCTACTTGAGAGCCGTTAGTTTCATCAAACACAATGTCACAAGAAACTTCAACTAGTCCAGTGGACTTGTTAAAGACTCTATATGCCATTGTGTTTGAGTCATAAGCAAGTAAAAAACCTTCTACAGCCTTAGGAGCAAATTTAGATTTTCTACCTCTTTTAACAAGAATAAAGCATTTGCTACCAAAGACTCTAAAATATGAAACATTGGACTTTTTACCGGTGAGGAGTTCGTAAGATGTCTTCTTGAGGATTCGGTGTAGATACAACTGGTTGATGGCGTAGCAAGCAGTGTTGACCGCCTCGGCCCAAAACCGATCTGAAGTCTTGTACTCATCAAGCATGGTCCTTGCCATGTCCAATAGAGTTCTATTCTTCCTCTCCACTACACCATTTTGTTGTGGCGTGTAGGGAGAAGAGAACTCATGCTTGATGCCCTCCTCCTCAAGAAAGCCTTCAATTTGTGAGTTCTTGAACTCCGTCCTGTTGTCGCTTCTTATTTTCTTGATCCTAAAGCCGAACTCATTTTGAGCCCATCTCAAGAATCCCTTCAAAGTTTCTTGGGTTTGAGATTTATCCTGCAAAAAGAATACCCAAGTGAAGCGAGAATAATCATCCACAATAACTAGACAGTACTTACTCCCGCCGATGCTTATGTAAGCTATCGGGCCGAATAGGTCTATGTGGAGCAGCTCCAGTGGCCTGTCAGTCGTCATGATGTTCTTGTGTGGATGATTAACACCAACTTGCTTCCCTGCTTGGCATGCGCTACAAATTCTCTTTCTCAAAATAAACATTGGTTAGTCCCAAAATGTGCTCTCCCTTTAGAAGCTTGTGAAGATTCTTCATTCTAACATGGGCTAGTCAGCGGTGCCAGAGCCAACCCATGTTAGTCTTAGCAATTAAGCAAGTGTCGAGTTTAGCTCTATTGAAATCAACTAAGTATAGCTGACCCTCTAACACTCCCTTAAAGGCTACTGAATCATCACTTCTTCTAATGACAGTAACACCTGTATCCGTAAAAATACAGTTGTAACCCATTTTGCATAATTGAGAAACAGAAAGCAAGTTGTAATCTAAAGAATCTACAAGAAAAACATTGGAAATGGAGTGGTCAGGTGATATAGCAATTTTACCCAATCCTTTGACCAAACCTTGATTTCCATCCCCGAATGTGATAGCTCGTTAGGGATCTTGTTTTTTCTCATAGGAGGAGAACATCCTTTTCTCCCCTGTCATGTGGTTTGTGCACCCGCTGTCGATGATCCAACTTGAGCCCCTGGATGCATAAACCTACAAAACAAATTTAGTTCTTGATTTTAGGTACCCAAACAGTTTTGGGTCCTTTGACATTAGATACAAGAACTTTGGGTACCCAAACACAAGTCTTTGACCCCTTGTGTTTGCCCCCAACATATTTGGCAACTACCTTGCCTGATTTGTTAGTGAGCACATAAGAAGCATCAAAAGTTTTGAATGAAACATTATGGTCATTTGATGCAGTAGGAGTTTTCTTCTTAGGCAATTTAGCATGAGTGGATTGCCTAGAACTAGATGTCTCACTCTTATACATAAAAGCATGATGAGATCCAAAGTGAGACTTCCTAGAGTGAATTCTCCTAATTTTGTGTTCGGGATAGCTGGCAGGGTACAAAATGTAACCCTCGTTATCCTGAACCATGGGGGCTTTGCACTTAACAAAGTTAGACAATCTTTTAGGAGGGACATTAAGATTGATATTGTCTCCCTTTTGGAAGCCAATGCCATCCTTAATGCCAGGGCATCTCCCACTATAAAGCATACTACGAGCAAATTTAAAATTTTCATTTTCTAACTCATGCTCGGCAATTTTAGCATCTAATTTTGCTATATGATAATTTTGTTGTTTAATCATGGCAATGTGATCATGAATAGCATCAACATTAATATCTCTACATCTAGTGCAAATAAAAACATGCTCAACGGTAGATGTAGAGGGTTTGCAATCACTTAATTCAACAATCTTAGCATGTAAAATAGCATTCTCATCTCTAAGATTGGAAATGGAAACATTGCAAACATCTAAGTCTTTAGCCTTAGCAATTAATTTTTCATTCTCATTCCTAAGGCTAGCGAGAGAGGCATTCAATTTATCAATCATAGCAATTAAACTAGCACTATCATTTCTAAGATTGACAATTGAATCATCACAAATGTTTGACTTCTCAACCTTAGCAATCAAATTAGCATTCTCAATTCTAAGATTGGAAATGGTGTCATGGCAACTACTTAGCTCGCTAGTTAATTTTTCATTTTCTCTACTTCCTGAGCATAAGCATTTTTAGTCTTAACATGCCTTTTGTTTTCTTTGATAAGGAAGTCCTCTTGGCTATCCAAGAGATCATCCTTCTCCTGAATGGCACTAATCAATTCATTTAATTTCTCTTTTTGTTGCATGTTAAGATTTTCAAAAAGAATAAGCAAGTTATCCTCCTCATCACTAGAATTATCCTTATCACTAGAGGTGGCATATTTAGTGGAGGATTTTGATTTTACCTTCTTCTTCTTGCCGTCCTTCGCCATAAGACACTTGTGGTCGACGTTGGGGAAGAGAAGTCCCTTGTTGACGACAATGTTGGCGGCGTCCTCGTCGGAGGAGTCAGTGGAGCTCTCGTCGGAGTCCCACTCCCAGCAAACATGGGCATCGCCGCCCTTCTTCTTGTAGTACTTCTTCTTTTCCTTCCTCCTTCCCCTCTTGTCGTTTTACCTGTCACTATCACTAGATAATGGACATTTAGCGATAAAATGACCGGGCTTACCACATTTGTAGCAAACTTTCTTGGAATGGGGCTTGTAATCTTTCCCCTTCCTTTGCTTGAGGATTTGGCGGAAGCTCTTGATGATGAGCGCCATCTCCTCATTGTCGAGCTTGGAGGCGTCGATGGGGACCCTACTCGGTGTAGAGTCTTCTTTTGTCTCCTCCGTTGCCTTGAATGCAACGGGTTATGCCTCGGGTATGGAGGAGGAGGCGCCTAGCTCGATGATCTTCTTGGAGCCTTTGATCATCAATTCAAAGCTCACAAATTTGCCTATCACTTCCTCAGGGAGACATTAGTTTATATCTTGGATCACCATGAATCAATTGAACTTGAGTAGGGTTAAGAAATACAAGTGATCTAAGAATAACCTTGACCATCTCATGGTCATCCCATTTGGTGCTCCCGAGGTTGCGCACTTGATTTACCAAGGTCTTTAGCCGGTTGTACATGGCTTGGGGGTCTTCTCCTTGGTTGAGCATGAAGCGACCGAGCTCCCCCTCGATCGTCTCCCTCTTGGTGATCTTGGTCACCTCATCTCCTTCCTGCGCCGTTTTAAGCACGTCCCAAATCTCCTTGGTGCTCTTCAATCCTTGCACCTTGTTATACTCCTCTCGACTTAGAGAGGCGAGGAGTATTGTGGTGGCTTGTGAGTTGAAGTGCCGGATTTGGGCAACTTCGTCCGAATCGTAGTCCTCATCCCCTACGGATGATACCTGTACACCAAACTCAACAACGTTCCAAATACTAGTGTGGAGTGAGGTTAGGTGATGCCTCATTTTATCACTCCACATGTTATAATCTTCACCGTCAAAAACCGGTGGTTTGCCTAATGGAACGGAAAGTAATGGAGTATGTTTAGACATGCGAGGGTAGTGTAGGGGAATCTTACTAAACTTCTTGCGCTCATGGCGCTTAGAAGTTACAGACGGCGCGTCGGAGCCGGGGGTGGATGGCGACGAAGAGTCGGTCTCGTAGTAGACCACCTTCCTCATCTTCTTTTTCTTTTCGCCACTCCGATGCGACTTGTGAGGAGGTGATTCCTCCTTCTTCTTGTTGCGGGACTCTCCCGATGGAGCCTTCCCGTGGCTTGTGGCGGGCTTTTCGCCGGTCACCATCTCCTTCTTGGCGTGTTCTCCCGACATCACTTCGAGCGGTTAAGCTCTAATGAAGCACCGAGCTCTGATACCAATTGAAAGTCGCCTAGAGGGGGGGTGAATAGGCGGAATCTGAAAATTGTAAACTTAAGCACAACTACAAGCCGGGGTTAGCGTTAGAAATATAAACGAGTCTGAAAGAGAGGGCGAAAACAAATCACAAGCAAATGAAGAGTGAGACGCGGTGATTTGTTTTACCGAGGTTCGGTTCTTGCAAACCTACTCCCCGTTGAGGTGGTCACAAAGACCGGGTCTCTTTCAACCCTTTCCCTCTCTCAAACAGTCACTTAGACCGAGTGTGCTTCCTTCCTTGATTTCTCGGGTCACTTAGACCCCGTAAGGACCACCACACAATTGGTGTCTCTTGCTACGCTTACAAGGTTTTGAGAGTAAGAATGAGAGAAAGAAGAAAGCCAACCAAGCAACAAGAGCAACAAAAGAACACAAGTCGATCTCCTCACAAGTCCTAAGAACTAGAGTTGAATTGGGGACTTCGATTCGATCGAAGGCTTTGATTTGTGTCTTGGAGTGTTGTGTATTGCTCTTGTATTGAATGAGATGTAGTGAATGCTTGGATGCCTTGAAGTGTGGTGGTTGGGGGGTATTTATAGCCCCAACCACTAATATGGCCGTTGGTGAAGGCTTCTGTCGTATGGCGCACCGGACAGTCCGGTGCTGAGAGCACCTAGAGGGGGGGGGGTGAATAGGTGATCCTGTAAAAACTTGAAACTTAAATCCACAAAACTTGGTTAGGAGTTAGCACAATAAAATCAAGTGGCTAAGGAGAGCTCTTGTGAAGCAAAATAGACACAGTGAGAACAAGCACAAGAGACACAAGGATTTATCCCGTGGTTCGGCCAAGTACAACACTTGCTTACTCCACGTTGTGGCGTCCCAACGGACGAGGGTTGCACTCAACCCCTCTCAAGTGATCCGATGATCGACTTGAATACCACGGTGTTCTTCTTTCTTTACTCTTTCCCGTTTGCGAGGAATCTCCACAACTTGGAGTCTCTCGCCCTTATAATGAGAATCAAAGTGAAAGCACTAGAGTAAGGGAGGGAAGCAACACACACAAATCCACAGCAATACGCACACACACGGCCAAGACTTGAGCTCAAATGAATATCACAAGGTTCTCACTAGAACAGAGCTCAAATCACTAAGAATGTCAAACGAGTGCGCAAATACGGAGTGTGAATGATCAAGAGTGCTAAAAGTATGCTTGGTGTACTCCTCCATGCGCCTAGGGGTCCCTTTTATAGCCCCAAGGCAGCTAGGAGCCGTTGAGAGCAATCCAGGAAGGCAATTCTTGCCTTCTGTCGACTGGCGCACCGGATAGTCCGGTGCACCACCGGACAGTCCGGTGCACCACCGGACAGTCCGGTGCGGATTTCTTTCCTATTCTGGCGCAGCCGATCGTTGAGAATTTGAAGCCGTTGGCGCACCGGACAATGTCCGGTGCACACCGGACAGTCCGGTGCTCCCATCCGACCGTTGGCTCGGCCACGCGTCATGTGCGGATTGCGCGGCCGACCGTTGGTGCGCCCGACCGTTGGCTCACCGGACAGTCCGGTGCCTCACTGGACAATCCGGTGAATTATAGCCGTACGCTGTTGACTTGGTTCCCGAGAGCAGCGACTTCGCCGCAGCCGACTCACCGGACAGTCCGGTGCACCACCGCACAGTCCGGTGATTTATAGCCGTACGCCGCCGTCGAGACCCGAGAGCAGCCAGTTGACCAGACGCCATCCTGGCACACCGGACACTGTCCGGTGCACCACCAGACAGTCCGGTGCACCCAGACTGAGCAGAGTTTTGGCTGCTCGAGCCAAGCCTTTTCCAATTGTATTTTCTCTGATTCTAGCACTTAGACAAATATGTTAGTACACAAAAACCAATGTACTAAGTCTAGAATCATACCTTTGTGTTGACTTTGCACTTCTTCAATCATTTGGCATAGTTTCACACTCAAACCATTTGTGTTGGCACTTGATCACCAAAATACTTAGAAATGGCCCAAGAGCACATTTCCCTTTCAATCTCCCCCTTTTTGGTGATTTATGCCAACACAACAAAAAGCTACTAAAAGAAGTGCAACATCAATGCAAATAAGAACACAAATTTGTTTTGATTCAAATTTGGCATATTTGGATCATTCTTTGCCACCACTTGGTTTGTTTTTGCAAATCAAACTCAATTTCCTATCTCTAAGTCAAAGTCACTTGTTAAGGCATAGAGAGAGGTATTCCAAGAGAAATTGATCAAGAATTCAAAAACTCCCCCTTTTTCCCATAATCAAACATTCTCCCCACAAGAGACCAACTTTTGACAATAAGAGACAATAAGAGTATTTTGACAAACCAAAAGCTCTAATTCTATTATTTTCAAAATTCTCAAGTGGTAGCTGATCCATTTCTTGCTTTGGCCTTATTTTCTCCCCCTTTGGCATCAAGCACCAAAACGGGATCAATCTTGGCCCTTAAACCCCATTGCCTCACCAAAATCTTCAAATAAGAGTAAAAAGGCAATAAGGATATGGAGATGAACTTGGAGTGAGTTACCCTCTCATCGGAGTGCAGTGGAAGTCTTGCATGGTCCAAGTTCACCTTTCCCTTTCAATCCACCTTTGAGACTAAATCAAGCAAGCTCAAACACATGGTTAGTTTCAAAGGGTCAATTTGTAGCACATCTCCCCCTAAATATGTGCATCACTCGCAAATGGACTTGTGAGGTCCGGAGGATCATGAGTACAACTTGAGCACCACCAATAAGCTATAAAATGCATAATGGAACATGATCAAAGGCATAAAACACATGTATGCTCTATATCAATCCAAGTTACGCAAATCTAAGACATTTAGCTCACTACGCAGCCTGCAAAACGTCTTCTCATCTAAAGGCTTGGTAAAGATATCGGCTAGCTGGTTCTCGGTGCTAACATAAAACACTTCGATATCTCCCTTTTGCTGGTGGTCTCTCAAAAAGTGATGCCGGATGTCTATGTGCTTTGTGCGGCTGTGCTCAACAGGATTGTCCGCCATGCAGATAGCACTCTCATTGTCACATAGGAGTGGGACTTTGCTCAGATTGTAGCTAAAGTCCCTGAGGGTTTGCCTCATCCAAAGTAGTTGCACGCAACACTGTCCTGCGGCAACGTACTCGGCCTCAGCGGTGGATAGGGCAACGAAAGTTTGTTTCTTAGAACTCCATGACACCAAGGACCTTCCTAGGAATTGGCACGTCCCTGATGTACTCTTCCTATCGACCTTACATCCAGCATAATCGGAGTCTGAGTATCCAATTAAGTCAAAGGTAGACCCCTTTGGATACCAGATCCCAAAGCAAGGCGTAGCGACTAAATATCTAAGAATTCGCTTAACGGCCACAAGGTGACACTCCCTTGGGTCAGATTGAAATCTAGCACACATGCATACGCTAAGCATAATATCCGGTCTACTAGCACATAAATAAAGTAAAGACCCTATCATAGACCGGCATGCCTTTTGATCAACAGACTTACCTCCTCTGTTCAGGTCGACATGCCCGTCGGTTCCCATTGGAGTCTTTGCGGGCTTGGCGTCCTTCATCCCAATCCGCTTGAGCAAGTCTTGCGTGTACTTCGTTTGAGAGATGAAGGTGCCGTCCTTGAGTTGCTTCACTTGGAACCCAAGGAAGTAGTTCAACTCGCCCATCATCGACATCTCGAATTTCTGCGTCATCACCCTGCTAAACTCTTCACAAGACTTTCGGTTAGTAGAACCAAATATTATGTCATCGACATAAATTTGGCACACAAATAAGTCACCATCACATGTCTTAGTAAAAAGAGTTGGATCGGCTTTCCCAACCTTGAAAGCATTAGCAATTAAAAAGTCTCTAAGGCATTCATACCATGCTCTTGGGGCTTGCTTAAGTCCATAGAGCGCCTTAGAGAGCTTACACACGTGGTCGGGGTACCGTTCATCCTCAAAGCCAGGGGTTGCTCCACGTACACCTCCTCCTTGATTGGCCCGTTGAAGAAAGCGCTCTTCACATCCATTTGGTACAACCTGAAAGAATGGTGAGCGGCATAGGCTAACAAAATACGAATCGACTCTAGCCTAGCCACAGGAGCAAAAGTCTCCTCAAAGTCCAAACCTGCGACTTGGGCATAACCTTTTGCCACAAGTCGAGCCTTGTTCCTCATCAACACCCCATGCTCGTCCTGTTTGTTGCAGAACACCCACTTGGTTCCCACAACATTTTGCTTGGGACGCGGCACCAGTGTCCAAACTTCATTATGCTTGAAGTTGTTGAGTTCTTCCTGCATGGCCAACACCCAGTCCAGATCTAGCAAGGCCTCTTCTACCCTGAAAGGCTCAATAGAAGAGACAAAAGAGTAATGCTCACAAAAATTAACTAATCTAGAGCGAGTGGTTACTCCCTTGCTAATGTCACCCAAAATCTGGTCGACGGGATGGTTCCTTTGAATCATCGCTCGAACTTGAGTTGGAGGGGCCTGTGGTGCTTCTTCCTCCTCAACTTGGACTTCTTGTGCTCCCCCTTGATCACACGCCTCCTCTTGAGGAACCTATTCATCATCTTGAGTTGGGGGTTGCACCATTGTTGAGGAAGAAGGCTGATCTTGTTCCTTGTGTTCCTGCGGTCGCACGTCTCCAATCGCCATGGTGCGAATCGCATCCGTTGGAACATCACCCTCATCTACATCATCAAGCTCAACTTGCTCTCTTGGAGAGCCATTAGTCTCATCAAATACAACATCGCTAGAGACTTCAACCAAACCTGATGATTTGTTGAAGACTCTATACGCCTTTGTATTTGAGTCATAACCTAACAAAAACCCTTCTACAGCTTTGGGAGCAAATTTTGAATTTCTACCTTTCTTCACCAGAATGTAGCATTTACTCCCAAAAACTCGAAAATACGAAACGTTGGGTTTGTTACCGGTTAGTAGCTCGTATGACGTCTTCTTGAGGAGGTGATGAAGGTAGACTCGATTTATGGCGTGGCAAGCCGTGTTCACAGCTTCCGATCAAAACCGCTCGGGCGTCTTGAATTCTCCAAGCATTGTCCTCGCCATGTCTATGAGTGTCCTGTTCTTCCTCTCTACCACACCATTTTGCTGTGGTGTGTAGGGAGCGGAGAACTCGTGCTTGATTCCTTCCTCCTCAAGGTATTCCTCCACTTGAAGGTTCTTGAACTCGGACCCGTTGTCGCTCCTTATCTTCTTCACCCTGAGCTCAAACTCATTTTGAGCTCTCCTTAGGAAGCGCTTGAGGGTCCCTTGGGTTTCAGATTTATCCTGCAAAAAGAATACCCAAGTGAAGCGGGAAAAATCATCAACAATTACTAAACCATACTTACTTCCCCCGATGCTAAGGTAGGCGACGGGTCCGAAGAGGTCCATATGCAGCAGCTCCAGGGGTCTTGATGTGGTCATCACATTCTTGCTGTGATGCGCACTTCCCACTTGTTTACCTGCTTGACAAGCTGCACAAGGTCTATCTTTTTCGAAATATACATTTGTTAGACCTAACACATGTTCTCCCTTTAGAAGCTTGTGAAGGTTCTTCATCCCCACATGTGCTAGACGGCGATGCCACAGCCAGCCCATGCTAGTATTAGCGATTAAGCATGCATCTAGACCGGCCTCCTCCTTCGAAAAATCAACTAAATAGAGTTTGCCGTCTAGTGCACCCTTAAAAGCTAATGAACCATCACTCCTTCTAAAGACAGACACATCTACATTTGTGAATAAGCAATTGTATCCCATATTACATAATTGACTAACCGATAGAAGATTATAACCTAGCGACTCTACTAAAAATACATTGGAGATAGAGTGCTCATTTGAGATGGCTATCTTGCCTAAGCCTTTAACCTTGCCTTGATTCCCGTCACCGAATATGATTGAATCTTGGGAATCTTTGCTCTTGACGTAGGAGGTGAACATCTTCTTCTCCCCCGTCATGTGGTTTGTGCATCCGCTGTCGATAATCCAGCTTGATCCCCCGGATGCATAAACCTGCAAGGCAAATTAGGCTTGGGTCTTAGGTACCCAACTCTTGTTGAGTCCTACAATGTTAGTTATAATAGCCTTAGGGACCCAAATGCAAGTCTTATCTCCCTTGCATTTTGCCCCTAATTTCCTAGCAATCACTTTCTTATCCTTTCTACAAATTGCAAAGGAAGCATTGCAAGCATGGTAAATTGTAGAGTATTCATTACTTACATTCCTAGGTACATGAACAACATTTCTTCTAGGCATATGATGAACAACATTTTTCTTAGCCAAATTTCTACCATGCATAATAGAAGAACTTGAAGCAATCATGGTATGTGAATCAAAAGCATTATAACTTCTATCATAATGAACATTCCTAGAATATCTCCTATCATGATACATGAAAGCATGGTTCTTTTTAGCACTATTAGTCATTGGATCCTTCCCTTTCTCCTTAGTGGGAATGGGAGCCTTATGACTTGTTAAGTTCTTGGCTTCCCTCTTAAAGCCAAGCCCATCCTTAATTGAGGGATGTCTACCAATAGTATAGGCATCCCTTGCAAATTTTAATTTATCAAATTCATTTTTGCTAGTCTTAAGTTGAGCATTAAGACTAGCCACTTCATCATTTAATTTATAAATGGAAACTAGGTGTTCAATACAAGCATCAACATTAAAATCTTTACACCTATTGCAAATCACAACATGTTCTACACAAGAGGTTGATTTATTAGCTATTTCTAACTTAGCACTCAAGTCATCATTGATACTTTTTAAGCTAGAGATAGATTCATGGCATGTAGACAATTCACATGAAAGCATTTCATTTCTTTTAACTTCTAGAGCAAGAGAATTTTGTGCACTAACAAATTTATCATGCTCTTCATATAAAAGGTCCTCTTGCTTTTCTAACAATCTATTCTTCTCATTCAAAGCATCAATTAATTCATTGATTTTATCAATTTTGGTTCTATCTAAGCCTTTGAATAAACATGCATAGTCTATTTCATCATCACTAGATTCATCATCACTTGAAGAAGCATAAGTACTAGTATTGCGAGTGCTTACCTTCTTCTCTTTTGCCATGAGGCAGGTGTGATGCTCGTTGGGGAAGAGGGATGATTTGTTGAAGGCGGTGGCGGCGAGTCCTTCGTCGTCGGAGTTGGACGAAGAACAATCCGAGTCCCACTCTTTGCCAAGGTGTGCCTCGCCTTTAGCCTTCTTGTAAGTCTTCTTCTTTTCCCTCTTCTTTTCTTGATCCTGGTCACTATCATTATCGGGACAATTAGCAATAAAATGACCAACCTTACCGCACTTGAAGCAGGAGCGCTTTTCCTTCGTCTTGTTCGTTTTGGGATGCTCCTTGCGACCCTTTAGCGCCGTCTTGAAGCGCTTGATGATGAGGGCCATTTCTTCCTCATTGAGCCCTACCGCCTCAACTTGCGCCACCTTGCTAGGTAGCGCCTCCCTGCTACTTGTTGCTTTGAGAGCAACGGTTTGAGGCTCGTGGATTGGGCCATTCAACGCCTCATCGATGTATCTTGCCTCCTTGATCATCATTCGCCCGCTTACGAACTTTCCAAGTATTTCTTCGGGCGACATCTTGGTGTACCTAGGATTCTCATGAATAGAGTTTACAAGATGTGGATCAAGGATAGTGAAAGACCTTAGCATTAGGCGGACGACGTCGTGGTCCGTCCATCGCGTGCTTCCATAGCTCCTTATTTTGTTGACAAGGGTCTTGAGCCTGTTGTACGTTTGGGTTGGCTCCTCCCCCTGATCATCGCGAACCTTCCTAGTTCGCCTTCCACTAACTCCATCTTGGTGAGCATGGTGACGTCATTCCCCTCATGCGAGATCCTGAGGGTGTCCCAAATTTGCTTGGTGTTATCCAAGCCGCTCATCTTATGGTATTCATCCCTGCACAATGACGCTAAAAGAACAGTAGTAGCTTGTGCATTTTTGTGAATTTGTTCATTAATGAACATGGGACTATCCGTACTATCAAATTGCATTTCATTTTCTACTATCTCCCATATACTTGGATGGAGAGAGAACAAGTGGCTACACATTTTGTGACTCCAAAATCCATAGTCCTCTCCATCAAAGTGAGGTGGTTTACCAAGGGGAATGGAAAGCAAATGAGCATTGGTACTTTGCGGAATACGAGAGTAATCAAAAGAAAAGTTCGAGTTAACCATCTTCTTTTTCTCGTAGTCGATGTCGTCGTCGTCCTTTTGGGAAGAAGAAGACTCGTCGCTATCGTCGTAGTAGACGATCTTCTTGATACGCCTCTTCTTCTTCCCATCCTTCTTCTTATGACTAGAGCCCGAGTCAGTGGGCTTGTCGTCTTTTGGCTCATTGATGAAGGACTCCTTCTCCTTGTCGTTGATCACCATCCCCTTGCCCTTAAGATCCATTTCTTCAGGCGATTAGTCCCTTTTGTGAAGAGAACGACTTTGATACCAATTGAGAGCACCTAGAGGGGGGGGGGGGGTGAATAGGTGATCCTATAAAAACTTGAAACTTAAAGCCACAAAACTTGGTTAGGAGTTAGCACAATAAAATCAAGTGGCTAAGGAGAGCTCTTGTGAAGCAAAATAGACACAGTGAGAACAAGCACAAGAGACATGAGGATTTATCCCATGGTTTGGCCAAGTACAACACTTGACTCCACGTTGTGGCGTCCCAACGGACGAGGGTTGCACTCAACCCCTCTCAAGTGATCCGATGATCGACTTGAATACCACGGTGTTCTTCTTTCTTTACTCTTTCCAGTTTGCGAGGAATCTCCACAACTTGGAGTCTCTCGCCCTTACAATGAGAATCAAAGTGAAAGCACTAGAGTAAGGGAGGGAAGCAACACACACAAATCCACAGCAATACGCACACACACGGCCAAGACTTGAGCTCAAATGAATATCACAAGGTTCTCACTAGAACGGAGCTCAAATCACTAAGAATGTCAAACGAGTGCGCAAAGACGGAGTGTGAATGATCAAGAGTGCTCAGAGTATGCTTGGTGTACTCCTCCATGCGCCTAGGGGTCCCTTTTATAGCCCCAAGGCAGCTAGGAGCCGTTGAGAGCAATCCAGGAAGGCAATTCTTGCCTTCTGTCGACTGGCGCACCGGACAGTCTGGTGCACCACCGGACACTGTCCGGTGCGGATTTCTTTCCTATTCTGGCGTAGCCGACCGTTGAGAATTTAGAGCCGTTGGCGCACCGGACACTGTCCGGTGCACACCGGACAGTCCGGTGCTCCCATCCGACCGTTGGCTCGGCCACGCGTCATGCGCGGATTGCACGGCCGACCGTTGGCGCGCCCGACCATTGGCTCACCGGACAGTCCGGTGCCTCATCGGACAGTCCGGTGAATTATAGCCGTACGTTGTTGACTTGGTTCCCGAGAGCAGCGACTTCGCCGCAGCCGACTCACCGGACAGTCCGGTGCACCACCGGACAGTCCGGTGATTTATAGCCGTACGCCACCGTCGAGACCCAAGAGCAGCCAGTTGACCAGACGCCATCCTGGCACACCGGACACTGTCCGGTGCACCCAGACTGAGCAGAGTTTTGGCTGCTCGAGCCAAGCCTTTTCCAATTGTATTTTCTCTGATTCTAGCACTTAGACAAATATGTTAGTACACAAAAACCAATGTACTAAGTCTAGAATCATACCTTTGTGTTGACTTTGCACTTCTTCTACCATTTGACATAGTTTCACACTCAAACCATTTGTGTTGGCACTTGATCACCAAAATACTTAGAAATGGCCCAAGGGCACATTTCCCTTTCAGGTGCACCACCGGACGCTGTCCGGTGCGCCAGCCACGTCATCAGTCCGTTGGGTTCCGACTGTTGGAGCTCTGACTTTAGGGGCCACCGGACAATCCGGTGGTGCACTGAACAGGTCCTGTAGACTGTCCGGTGCGCCTTCTGGTGCCTGCTCTGACTTCTACGCGCGCAGGCATGTACTGTAGCTCATTTATTGTTCTCCGTAGACGACTGTTGGCACGAAGTAGCTGTTGCTCCGCTAGCACACCGGACAGTCCGGTGCTACACCGGACAGTCCGGTGAATTATAGCGGAGCAGCCTCGCAATTTCCCAAAGCTAGCAAGTTCAGAGTCGATCTCCCTGGTGCAGCGGACACTGTCCAGTGGTGCACCGGACAGTCCGGTGTGCCAGACCAGGGCTGCCTTCGGTACACTTGCTCCTTTGTTTTGAACCCTTTCTTTTATCTTTGTATTGGTTTGTTGTGAACCTTTTGCACCTGTAGAACATATTTTCTAGAGCAAACTAGTTAGTCCAATGATTTTTGTTGGGCAATTCAACCACCAAAATTCATATAGGAAAAGGTTTGACCCTATTTCCCTTTCAATAAGGCGCCGGGAGGAGTATGACCGGGACCATGGCATCTCGGCTCGAAGTCACTCCACCCGAGTTGAGTCCGCTGTAGCCTCAACTAGTGGTCCAATCTAGGGACGGTTGAGACGACACATCACCAACTCCCCTCCCTAGGACCGACACCATGAAGATCGACAAGAAGACACATGCGGAGTATCCGCGCTTACTCTGTGTCTTCGGGCCATCCAGTGGCCCCTAACTTCAAGGTCTCCAACGTCGACAAGTACGAGCCTAAGCAGGACCCAGGGGACTGGTTAGCTGTCTACACGACTGCTACCAGGGTTGCTGGGGCAACAGAAGACGTGATGACGACGTATTTGCCCATTGTTCTCGGGAAAGATGCATTATAATGGCTACGACATCTGCCACGATAGTGCATCGACGATTGGAGCGACTTCAGTCAGCGTTTCATTGCCAACTTCCAATCCCTCTTTGATAAGCCGGTGCAGCCATGGGACCTCAAATCCATCAGGCGCCAAGGGGATGAAACACTTCGATCGTACCTCAAGAGGTTCCAAACCATGAAAAATTGTATCCTCGAAGTCACTGAGGCAGTGGTGAATGAAGATTTCTATCGGGGGTCCAATGATTGAGCCTTCGTACGAGCCAAACTACAGAAAGCGCCGACCACCTCCAAACAACTGTTTCAAGAAGCTGACCTCTACATCAACGCTGACGAGTGGGCCTAGGACCTCACTGGAGGGACGAAACCTGCACCACCGGTGCCCCGACGCGATGTGAACCAGCAACCCAACAGGCGTTGGGGGAAAGGCCTCGTGAGGAGTTCCACACCGCCGGACCACCCATCGCTCATGCCCGAGGAGCGCCTCGTGGAGGTGAGCGGACACTGAATGACATCCTCGACGCCTAGTGCTCATACCACAAGGACATGCGCCACACCCTACGGAACTGCAGGGACTTCAATCACTCCGTCGGAAATGCCGACCGTTCCAGCCTACGGAACTGAAGGGACTTCAATCACACCACGAGGATGACCCGGCGAGCCCAGGCAGCCTCAGCAGCTAGAAGGGGGAGGGGGTGGAGCATTCCCACGCGTTGACAGGGAGGTCAACGTCATCTTCGGAGGACATGGGTCACAGGAGAACAGAAGACAACAGAAGCTTAATGACTGACAGGTCCTGGCGGCAACCACCAGTGCCCCTGCTCCTTATCAGTGGTCGGAGTATGCAATAACCTTCAGCCGAGCAGACCAGTGGCTCAACTTCGACCATCCCGGCAAGTACCCACTCCTCGTTGATCCGGTGGTCCGAGAGAGCAGGGTAAAGAAAGTACTAGTGGACTGGGGAAGTAGCATTAATGTTACCTTCCCCGAACGCTTCGAGCCTTGGGGTCGCACTCAAATACCTCACTGAGTCAAATGCTCCTTTTTTCGGCATCGTGCCGACCGAAGGGGAGTACCCATTCGGGCACATCTACATGCCCATCACCTTCGGAACTCTGGAGAATTACAGAACCGAGTTCCTGAGGTTCGAGGTGGCTTGTTTTGACTGCGAATATAACGCCATCATTGGCAGGCCAGGACTGGCGAAATTCATGGCCATTCCACACTACTCATACATGATATTGAAGATGCTGGGACCTCAAGGAATCATCACCTTACGCGCTGACTTTCAAGGCGCCGCAGAGTGCTTTCGGGGAGCCATCCAAGTGGCCCTCACCGTCGGGCCCTGACATCTCTTCCCATGCAGGCGGACATCAAGATGGAGGAAGACCTCACAATACCCACTAACGAAGCTCAAGTCGTGACCTCTATACGGCCGACTGAAGAGACTAAAAGGATCAACCTAGGATTTGCCGATGAGCACAAGACTGCCATCATCAGTTCCAGCCTTGATGACAAATAGGAAAGTGCGCTCGTCTGGTTCCTGCAAGATAACCGAGACATATTCACATGGCAACCTGCGGATGCCGGGAGTCCCGAGAGAACTGGCCGTGCACAAACTGAAGGTCTATCCTCAAACAAAGCCGATTCGACAGAAGCTACGTCATTTCATGCCTGACAAAAGAGAAGCTATCCGCGCCGAGTTAGCTCGCTTAGTGGCTACAAGGTTCATTAGGGAGGTGATGCATCCTGAGTGGCTAGCAAATCCTGTTCTTGTACTCAAAAAGAATAAAGTGGATTGGTGCATGTGCGTCGATTATACTGATCTCAACAAGCATTGTCCGAAGGATCCCTTTGGGCTCCCGAGAATAGATCAGGTAGTTGATTCGACCGCTGGCTATTCTATGTTATCCTTCCTAGACTGTTATTCTGGATACCATCATATCAGCTTGGCAAAAGAAGATGAGGAGAAGACTTCTTTCATCACCCCGTTTGGAGCTTTCTGTTATACCTCCATGTCGTTCGGCCTCAAGAACGCAGGAGCAACTTACCAGAGAGCCATTCAAACATGCTTAGCCTACCATTGGGGCAAGCAGGTGGAAGCTTATGTTGATGATGTGGTGATCAAAACAGAAGACTTAGAAAATTTCATTGAAGATTTGTAGTTGGTCTTCAACAGCTTGAGGCGCTACCGATGGAAGCTCAACCCAGGAAAGTGTGTTTTTGGAGTGCCAGCAGGGAAGTTACTCGGATTCATTGTCAGCCACCGAGGGATCGAGGCTAACCCGGAAAAAATTGAGGCCATCATGAGAATGGAAGCACCACGATCACAGAAAAAAGGTGCAGAGGCTTACTGGATGAATGTCAGCCCTGAGCAGGTTCATATCAAGGCTAGGCGAGAAAGGCATGCCATTCTACAAATTACTCAAAAAGGTGGACAAGTTTCAGTGGATCACATAAGCACAGGAAGCTCTAGAGACACTGAAGAAATTCCTGACTACGCCACCAGTACTCAAGCCACCACGCCGAGCCACGTCGAGTCAATCGGCGGAAGATTTGTTGTTATACATCTCCTGCATGACTCACGTGGTAAGCACCGCGTTAGTAGTCGAGTGGGTAGAGGAAGGACATGCGTACCCGGTGCAGCATCTAGTCTACTTCATTAGTGAAGTCCTCGAGCCCTCAAAGATAAGGTATCCTCAAGTCCAGAAGTTGCTATATGCGGTACTTCTAACCGCTCGCAAGCTCCGACACTACTTTGACGACCACAAAGTCATAGTAGTCACAGGATTTCCAATAGGGGACATTCTCCACAACAAAGAAGCTATTGGAAGGATAGCCAAGTGGGCATGCGAGCTAGGAGCTCACAACATAGAGTTCTGACCTCGCACGACAGTGAAGACTCAAGCACTGGTTGACTTCGTATCAGAGTGGACCGAGCACCAAGTCCCAGACCACCTAGAGATTATCGAAGTATGGAGAATGTACTTTGATGGCTCATTAAAGCTGCAAGGAGTAGGTGCAGGGATTCTCTTTATCGCTCTTGGAGGTGAACAACTCAAGTATGCACTCTAGCTACTATTTCCAGCATCCAATAATGTAGCAGAATATGAAGCACTGATCCACGGGCTAAGCATCGCTGTATCACTTAGCATCAAGAAGCTTATGATATATGGAGATTCGCTAGTGGTCATAAGCCAGATAAACAAAGACTGTGATTGCTCGACTGATTCCATGGGCAAGTACTGTGCCGCTGTGCAAAAACTGGAGGACAAATTCGAAGGATTGGAGTTCCATCACGTGGAAAGAGATCGCAATGCAGCAACAGATGTGTTGTCAAAACTGGGATCCAGTAGGGCCCAGGCTCCACCCGGGATCTTCGTCCAAGAAATATCACAACCAAGCATCCTCTCAAGTCAGGTCAAAGAATGCAACACCTTGGGCCAAGCAGAGTCAGACCCCAATGACTGGAGAGAGCCTATCATCAGGTACATAAAAAATGAAGAAGAACTAGATGATAAGGCTGCAGCGGAACGTGTTGCGAGGTAGTCGGCCCACTACACCCTTATAAGGGGCATACTGTACTGGAGACGCGCGACATGAGTCCTCATGAAGTGCATTCACTCGGCTATTGGGAAGCAACTGTTAGGCGAAATCCATGTAGGGCAGTGCGGAGTACATGCAACATCCAGGACTCTAGTCGGAAAGGCTTTCAGATCTGGTTTCTATTGGCCAACAGCAAAGAGCGATGCTACCAAGTTAGCCCAGAGATGTGAAGCTTGCCAATTCTTACCAAAGCAACAACACTTACTCGCACAGCAGCTGCAAACCATTCCTGTAACATGGTCGTTCGCATGCTAGGGGCTAGACATGATCGGACCTTTCAAGAATGCTCAGGGAGGCTGTACTCATGTACTAGTGGCCATTGACAAAATCACAAAATGGATAGAGTACAAGCCAATTGCTTCTTTGACCTCAGCCAAAGAAGTGGAGTTCATACAAGACATAATATTTAGGTTCGAGATACCAAATAGCATCATCACCGACCTAGGATCCAACTTCACCAGCTCTGAATTCTTTAATTTCTAAGAGCAGCAGAGCATCCAGATTAAGTATGCATCAGTAGCACACCCAAGAGCCAATGAACAAGTAGAAAGAGCCAGCGGAATGATACTAGAGGCACTCAGGAAGAAAGTATTTGACAAGAGTGAAAAGCTTGCAGGAAAATGGATCAGAGAGCTGCCATACGTGGTCTGGAGCCTGAGAACTCAACCCAACCGAGCTCTGCATGGAAATACCCCGTTCTTCATGGTCTATGGGTCAGAGGCAGTGCTGCCCGCCGACCTAATCTTCGGGGCGCCGAGGTTGACCTTTGAAAGCATAGCCAAAGCAGAAGCTACCAGGCTAGAAGATATCGATGTGCTGGAGGAAGAACAATTGAACACAGTAATTCAGTCGGCTAGGTACCAATAGACCTTGAGGCGCTATCATGATAAAGCTGTGCGGCACCGGTCCTTTGCAGTGGGAGACTTGGTCCTTCACCGAATTCTAACGGGGGAAGGGCGACACAAGCTATCACCACTATAGGAAGGACCATTCATCATATCAGAGGTCACTCGGCCAGGATCATACCGGCTTACTCAGATGGACAGCACAGAAGTGGGAAACTCGTGGAACATAGAACACCTCAGAAAATTCTATCCTTAGCAAGACCTCAAAATTCTTGAAGGAACATTGTACTCTGTAATCTGAGGACTTCATCATCAATAAAGTTTTCATTTTCCAAAGGCATTCAGACTCTTGACTTACATCTGACTTTGATTGGGTCGGGCTTGAAATCAGCACGCTTACTTGACTAAGGGTGACCACTATACCCTACTAACGAAGCAATCGGCTTAAGTCGGCAATGACTTAAGTCGGTGCGACATGCTCACGCTTACTTGACTTAGGGTGACCACTATACCCTGCTGACGGGGCAATCGACAAAAGTCAGTGACGACTTAAGTCGGTGCGACATGCTCACACTTACTTGACTTAGGGTGACCACTATACCCTGCTGACGGAGCAATCGGCTTAAGTCGGCGATGACTTAAGTCGGTGCGACATGCTCACGCTTACTTGACTTAGGGTGACCACTATACCCTGCTAACGGAGCAATCGGCTTAAGTCGGCTGTTGGGGACTTGCTCTCAAGTGCTATAAATTGAGAACAAGGCAACACAAAAACAGGTTATTTGTTAATTACTTTCGTCCTTCGAAGCATTATTTCCCCAAGGATATAATGCTTCCTAGAAGAAGGTCATGAAGGACATACCTACATCATCTCAACATATATATATATATATATACATAATAACAACAAATGAAGCATGCAAAACATAAGAAACAATGTGAAGAATTATGTAACATTATCATATATATATTTTTCTTTATATAATTGCCAATGAATATAAATACAATATCGAATTACATCTAGTACCTTCGGCTTGATAGAAGACAAAGGTACAAGCGTGACGCAAAAAGCAAATGCCAAGTCAGCATGAACAGTACGGGAGTACTGTTCATCTATTTATAGGCATGGGACACAGCCCATGTGAAATTACATCCGTGCCCTTTACATTTGCTAGTGACTCTAAAGTAATCCACCGAGGTCTGAACAGTCTTTTCACATTTAGGTCGGTTCCCTTTTTTGCCGTCATGCCGAAGCTCCCTTGCGTGTAGCTTCGGCGCCGTGTCATCCTTCGTGCTATTCCTGCTTCTCACTCTGTGTGGTTCTGATCCGAGTCCGAAGGTACCAGTTCATATATAATACTCGGGAAATATTGTTAAATCATGTTTTTGAGGACCTTCGAAAGACGAAGGCCCCCAACAGTATCCCCTCGTGATGTTAATTTGTTAAAATGACAAATTCAGATTGTGACATGGACGAAGGCTCCAAGCCGAAGGTCCGGAAAAACACCTTCCCTTTGCTAGAATAGCAACAGTCAATGACAGACGGGGCCCTCCAACTTGGAGCGCACTGGGCATATAAATAGGAAATCACACCGACTGCACTTGACACACTGCTTGTGCCATTTGCCTTATTTCCTCAATTTTATAACTTTTGATTGCTAGCGATTGATAGCTCTTTAACTTTTGAGCTTCAGTTTGGAGGACACATTTTTGTCATTTCCGAAGAGAAGATGTCTCAAGACAAGAAGACAGTTGCTGAGACAAAGCTAACTGAGGAGGAGAAGCTTCTTGAGGAGAAGATTGCTGGATTTGTTGAATCAATCGCAAAAACAAACACAGAGAAGATCACTAAAGAGATACTGGAAGGCTTGTCTGAAGATACTGATGATAGCGACAGCTATGATATGGAGAGTGGAGGCGAAGACTCTGAAGATCGGCCCTGGCGACCAAGTCATACAGTATTTGGAAAATCAACTATCAAGCAGAGTCACCTTGATAATATGAGAGGAAGGTATTTTCGAGATATGTCTATTGTGAGGATCGACACAGACAGAGCCGTTCCTGCTCCCGAAGAAAACGAAGTTGTAATCTTCCGGAGCTTCTTCAAAGCTGGACTTCGGTTCCCGTTGAGCAGATTTGTGGTTGAAGTTTTAAAGGCATACCAGATTTTCCTTCACCAGATCACCCCCAAAGCAATTATTAGAATGGGGATTTTCGTCTGGTCTGTGAGAAGTCAAGGTCTAGAGCCAAGCGCAAGATGTTTTTGCAGTATGCATGAGCTCTCGTATGAGACGAAGGCCTGGGGTAAAGAACAATATCACAACAATTTCGGCTGCTACAGCTTTGTTGCCCGCTCTGGCGCAAGTTACCCAGTGCCAACATTGCAGAAGAGGTGGCCCGAAGACTGGATGAAAGAATGGTTCTATGTAAAGAATGATTTAAAGGCGAGAGAAGACATTAAAGAGATTATCATGCACCCCATATGGTCCCGCTTTGGCCTCCGGAAGCCGAAGGTTGAAATTGACGAGGCAGCCGAAGCATGCTGAAGGGCTTTCAGCACAGTTTGCTCTTTTGTTGGGACAAGGGATTTGCTTCAAGAACATATAGCTTACAGAATATGGCCACTTGTAGACAATTGGGAAATGCCAAAGGACACTATCACTAACCCTAGCGAGGGCGGCCTGGTTCGACTGAAGTACACCTTCAGGTTTGGGGACAAATTTGTCGAACCAGATGATGACTGGCTGAAGTGTATTGAGAATACTAGTGATGAATTACTTGGAGCATATTCCAAGTCTGAAGATAATGCACTATCTGCAGCCTTTGGAAGTCGAAAAAAAGAAAAGATTAAATAGGGTTTTTGATGCTATTGGATTTGTGTACCCTGACTATCGCTACCCACCACGGGGGGGGGGGGGGGGCAGAAAAGAAAGGGTGCATCCTCTGAAAAGGTTGCTGCTTCGGCTGCTCCAAGCGAGCCTGCACCGAAGGGTAAAAAATTGAAGGTCCTCACCCATCGACCACGCTACATTGAACCGGCCGTAGTGCCTGAATTTGGCGGGGAGACATCTTTAGCTACTGAGCCGAAGGAACCTGTTCCTCCCACGCAGAAGATTGAAAAGCCGACTGTAACGTCGAAGGCTCCTTCGATCGAGTTGATTGAAACGGAAGCTATCGAAGTTAAGACTGAAAGGTCAAAAATTCAAAAAGCAACAAGTGTGTCAGGGATTCTAAGTCCTTTGACAGAAGCAACAGTGCTGACGACAGAGAAAAGTTTTACCATAACACCCAGAAGGAGAAGGATGGTAAATGTATTAGATATTTTAGAAACATCGGATTCCAAACGCCCCTCTTCCTCAAAGAAGACTGCCGAAGCTGGCAAAACGCAACACAAAGCTAATCCTAAGCAAATAGAAGCCGAAGCTATAACTATGGCAGAACCTCCAAGTTATTGGGCCCACATGCACCTGTCCTTGTCCCAAAGACCTCAGACGGCCATGCATGTGCACCAGATAACTTATCAAGATCTGTCTGATTGCCCCAAGGACATCAGATAAACCACTTTCAACCAGAACCGCGGGATTAAGTAATACAAATCACACACACCAACATTTTTGCAGCGGAATTCTTACTACCAAATTTTACAAGTTACAAAAATTTTACTTTATTTTATCGGAGTAATTACAAAAGTATAAGTTTGGAATATATGCTAGCTCAAGTGACCATCCTCAATAAGAAGTATAGAAGGGTTACTTAGACTTATAAGAAGGCCGAGCCCATCGGCACTTAGCACCATCACAACAGCACAGGGTTAGGACCTGAAAAACAACAGGGAATAAAACCCTGAGTATGGAATTACTCAGCAAGTCTTACCCGACTAAAGAAAAGACTCTCAAGGGTATGCTGGTTTAAGGGAGTCAAGGTAAGGCTTTTCAATAACCAAAGACTCTGTTTTGCAGAAATGCTTACTAAAGTGGATCCTTAAAAATCCAATTTTATTTGTCCAGTTAAGTAAAATTACCTGTAACTAGAGTTCTTTCTACCCTAGTTCAATCACTTGTCCTGCACTAGCCAATTTCTTAACAAAACCCATCATCTTCACTTGATTGCTACGTATAAGTCAGTGACCAAGTCTCCATAACCGCGGAGGTACGACGATCCAAATCGATTATACTCAGCTGAGGATCTCCGATCACACGACATATGTAGCACTTAACCCTTGCATATGTCAACCCGCCACCGGGTTTCTTAAGACCAGATCAGGTTCACGCAAACCGAGAGCACAGATACACCACCGTCCAGCCTCTTGCCACGGAGGGTACACGCTACTCTCGCCACCGCTCCACGCCCATTTCGTGTTATCTTATTCTGGCCTTAGTCTGCCCGAGGCAAAGCTTACCCATGACGAGGCATGTGACCAGTTAAAGGGTCCTCGGTCAGCAGGCCTACATCGACAAGGTCCTTAATCGACTCAGACGGAGACACTACACCGAGACTCTCTTCTCGTGCAAGTCACCCGCCCGGTCTCAGCTTAATCATTTCAAACCCAAAGTTTGGTACCTGGCAGAGGTACATCTTTTCCGATGTTGAACCCATCACGGCCATGATGGATCCACCATCAAGTTTTATTTTTGAAAACATCCCACCCACTTTTGCCACATCATATTTTGTAAAAACAAAACATTTTGTTTTTCTAAAGCAATGCTAAGCATCAAAAATCTTTTGTAAAACAGGTGATCAAGGAAGGTAATCAAGTTCAAGGAAGGTAATGCAGAAATTGTTTTAGCAATCAACTCCTATCACCTAATGCATCAAGCAAGTGAAAAAGATTTTTAAAACACAAGGATGTGGCAAATGCACCGAGGCTTGCCTGGAATAAACACTATGTTAGTGTTTGTTAGACGACGATCTTTTGATGATCATCCCTGTCCTAGCACTTGATTCGCCTGTCCATCTTCAGATTGATCCACTGACATCATCTCGTGGAGTAGTTTGCAATTTACGACATCTTGGGGTCGACTTGGCTCGTCTTCCGTATTACATGATCAACTAGCGCACCTAATGAGATGTATAATGCACATGAATGAATATAAATAGGAATAGCACATGACTAATTATTGCTACACCGAAGAGGATTAAATATTTAGTGGCGAGGCATTACAACACTCAAACAATACAAGATATTAATATACCACTAAGTACAACATTAATGTTTTTCTTAACTTAACTAGACTTAAATTAAACATTAGGAATTAATAAACTATGCATACGCTTTACCTTCTTTAGTTAAAGCCCAACTCCAGCAGATTAACAGACCTAGATTCATTAATTCTAGACATCTAAATCGAAAATAAGGAAAGAAGCACATTAACTAATTTTCTAAACCACCCGACCAAACTATATTGCATAACATGACAATTATATGAACATCACATTATTCTATATCTATCGTGTAGAGTATTATCGAGGATTATAGAATTCTACAAGATCACGACTAAGAAACCCAATAACCTAAAATACTTATATACACCTCTGAGCGTGGGATTTTTTTGGAATTTAATTAAAATTAGCTTGTTGACGCTACTCGCTTCCAAATACTTAGAGTAACCATTAACATTCACCTAAAACAAGAACTCGATCAATAAACGTAGAGTATCCTAACTACTAAAATAGAGCACCGACTTCACTATACAAACTAATCTCACCATAACAACACTGACAACACACACATATCAGCTAAATGTTGGAGACACTAAATCTGTCCTTCTTGCATTAATAATTCAATCAGCTCAACTAATAAACCAATAAGAAGGGACAACAGGTCAGCTCACCATAACCAAATCGACTCGGAGTATGCGAAAACGACGATAATCCCATGTTCTGATATTTTGTCGAGCACCTAGCGGATGTCGTATGGGACTACGCTTCTTCTCCACACATTATGGTGATTTCTCTCCTCCGTCGATGAAATACAACTATTGGACTCAGCATAGGTAGCGCGCAGCAGGGAAACGAGTCGCTAGGATGGCTAGCACGTCATGGACGCGGCTGCAGGAGCCAAGGCGACTGCTGAGGATTTAGGGTACCGGGGTCGGACGCGACGCCTAGGTGCTGAGCACGAAGAGGAACATGGCCGAGATGAGCAACACGGTGGCCAGCAACGCCGCTGTCAAGGGAAGGCGACCACTGTGTATCAGGCGAGGCCACGGAGTGGTAGGCAAGGGCGTTGGCGGAGGGGCTTAGCTTCTCCACTGTAGACAATGGCGTCCAGCCGGGTAGTGGCGAGCAGGGAGCACGCGGCTGCGCGCAGAGGGACGGGCACCGCGGCGAGTCATGGCGACAAGCGAACAGAGGGGAGGGCGTGTAGGGACTCCATGGCTAGAGCGTCCAGCGAGCACTGGAAATTGAGCGCGCCTGCAGGGAGAGAAGCAGGGGATCCGGGCGCCGAGCAGGAACGCGGCAGGGAGCATGCGCGCACACCAGTGGAGAGAGCAGAGGGAGATGCCGAGATTGGGGAAGGAGCGGCTAGAGGGAGGAACACGACGTGCTTGAAGGAGATGGAGAGGAGAGGGAGCTGGGCACCAATGCGCAGGAACTAGAGCAGGGTGCAGGAACGCCTGGCCGAACGCGCTGGGGCAAAGAGGAGCAGCGCGCAGGGGAAGAAGCTAGCGAGCGTAGGGAAGACGAAGCACTGCGGGCGCGCGTATAAAAAAGAACAGGGGCAGCTGGACGGATGTAACACCCGGTTTTAAGGAACAAAGCCGGGTGCATCTCATACATGCGCCAAAGAAGACAACATATATAATAACAGAGTGTATAGAGATAAATGTCACAAAATATCAGAGTATTTATTACATAGCGGAAGACTTATTACAAAGTAAAAGAATAAATGTAACACGAACTAAGGATCGTTGGCGCCAATGTCAACTGAGAAACGCCACCTAGATCAAGTCGAATGCCTCAGTGTTAGGCGGCTCCTCTTCGACCACCTGTTCTTCTCCTGTGGGGGGTGTGAGACAACAAGAGTGAGCTCACATACGTTCATAGCTCAACAAGTCGTGGGGAATAATGTGGCATGAACTCACCAAAGGTGGGAGTTCACGAAGTGTAAGGCTGATCAATGAAATAAAGGTTGAAGCTGAGCATTGCTTTTATAAGTTGGTCAAAATTTTATTAGCAATTACTAAGTGTAAGTAAATACCAAACCTTAATAATAATAAAGAAAAGTAATAGTAAAATAATCCCAAATGCGATGCAAATGTCAAATTAAATTTAAGTTCCATAATTAATCATGTGAGGGTCCGAGCCGCTCTTGACCGTGAGCACGGCTAGTATACTAGTTTTACACTCTGTAGAGGTTGCGCATCTTTACCCACAAGTCATGTTACCCATCTGCCGAGAGACGGCCAATCCCATACACCTCTACCGAGGAGGCGAGGCAGGGTAACACTACGAGGCCTTTACAAAGTTCCACTAGCTTCAGACTACCCGCTACAGTTTATAGGAAGCTCCAGTGCAGGGTTCTTGCCTGACCGCCATCGCAGCAAAATCAAACAAGGACCTCCCTACACTGACCACTCCCCTACTGCTCTTGCCCCTTTCGGGTAAGGAAGACCTCCACTAGCTTTCCTAGTTAATCAGCCAAGGGCGTCCCATTAAACCCTTGTGGTAGCACTGTTTTCCTGGGTGGTCGCTCCATGTTCCTATTAATTTAATGATCTTAACATGAACAGTAATAATAACAAGATAATAACAGAATAATCATGAATAGTGAATCTCCATACCCAATCCACATAAAGCAATAGCAAGTACTACCCAAAAATATTTCAGGGGTGAACAAGGTATAGAGGTAATCAAAACTGGGGTAACATAAAGGCTCCCATCAAAATTAACCTATGCAGATCATTAAAATTAATAAGGACATGGCTGGGAAAAGTAAGTGATCAAGGGCACAACTTGCCTTCAATGAGCTCCTGCTCAACTATCTCTACTTGTTGAACCTCAGATTCCACAGTGGCTTGCTCGTCTACTCGCATCAAAACAATGCATACATAGTATAGCCAAAATCAACATCACACCAAACATGTAAATAAAATATACAGTAAAAATCTACACATTAAAATGAAATCATAGGAACTAGAATCACTAAATTTGGAGTTATAGTATTCAAGTTATGAATTTCCTAAGGTTTAATGTGATTAAAATAGGATTAGATGATAAATTAATTTTCTAACAGAGTTCATGTCAAAACAGTGATTCTAAATAATAGAGAATAATATTACAAAATTTTAGAAATTGGAACGGGTCAATTTGGAGCAAAAATGAATTTTCTATGGATTTATCAAGTTCTAGTATTTATTTCCATTTTAAAAATCCATTTATAATTTATTTTCTCTGATTTTAATACAGTTATGGGCTGGGCCTCATTTTCCAGAGAGATCAGGGGTTGCAGTGTAAAATTTCTAAGACACAGAGACAAGCCGTGCAGGACGGCGGGTTATTTTCTAAATTCTATAAGGGTCTTTCTGCAAAGTGGTAAAGTGAAGGGGTATCGCGTGTTTTGAGCCGATGGATCTTCTCTGGACGACCTAGATTAGATCGGGTTTTTAAACGAATCGTTACGTGATCTGGTTCATCGGTTCCGAGATCAAGGGTTGCGATCGATTATAGTCATGCGCCGATCTCGCCTATTCATCAACAATCCAACGGCCGGGGAAGGTCCACGCCGAACCGGTATTCTACTCTTAATGCACGCCGTCCATCGCGATCTAACGGCGCACGCGCTGCCTCCTCAAACACCTCCGACACCGATGGCTACGACGGCGCAAAGGCCAGGGCGGCGGAACTCCGGCAACCCGCCCAGGCTTTACCCCGCACCCGCGCACGCACAAATTGAAACTATGTGATCACAGAGCTAAGGCGAAATGGGAAAAAGGCTACTCACCGAAAATGGCGCGTGCACGCGGTCGGTCCGCGGCGGGGTGTGAATCCGCGGCGGCCTGCAACTATGGCGAGAAATTGCAGGAGCTCGGGTCGATGTCCACGTTTGGCACTCCACACACACAATCCACACACGCTGTAGAGCGCCCAAGACCCAACCCCGACCACCGAACGCCGGTGCAGGAACGGGGCAACTATGGCGGGCGGTGGCCTTCCCTCTCGGGTCTAATTGCTCGCTCACGGAAAAGGGGCGGCTGGCTTCTTGGGGTTTTGGGGTTCCGAGTTAAGCGTCCGCGTTTATACGCGCAACCCAGGCGGGGTGGAGGTTACGCCACCGGCGAAATCGGCCTAGTTGTTGGCGTCAGCTGGATCCGCGGAGGCGATGGTATGACTGCGATTCCGATTCGAACGGCGGTGGAAGACGCGCAGATGGATGGGATCCGATGCTCGGTGGAGCGGCGAGTTCACGTCGTGGGCGTGGGGGAGGCCGAATCAATCCGTTCCTGTGGATTCGCGGCGAAGGAATCACACTGGCCGCGTACTTCGGCATGGCGGCCGAAGCTAATGCGCGTGGGGGAGGAAAGGAGGTAGTGGAGAGGCTGCAACGCGGGCCCCGCTGGCAAGAGGCAGAGCGCGCTGGTCACAGTGTGGGCGCGAGGAAGCTGACTGACGAGGGGGCCCAGGTGTCGGCGCTGCGGCTGAGTGGTGGGCTGCGCGGGAGTGAGTTGTTAGTGGGCCGAAATCAAGGTTGGAGCCCAGTTGCCATGCTTTTCCCTTTTAGGATTTTATTTTCTGTTTTCTTTTATCCTTAATTCTCTTAAATCCAAATTTGAATACAAACTTATTTGGGAATTTGAACCCATTTTAATTGTGCAGTTTGGTCAAACCATCCTAGCAAGGTTTTATTTATCCCATATTTTGTTTTATTTTGTATAGTAGTTTTCCTTTACTTCTCCAATTTCTAGAATTGTAGATTAGGTCTCAATTCACAACATTATCATAATTATATTTTTATTGATATTACCATTGTTTATAAATGCACAATCCAATAAACTCCAGCATGTTGCACAAGTTGTTCATGTCTCATTTGTTTACTCATTCTTAATTATAGTTATTCTCTTGTTGTAATGAATATATGAAACACAAATAAGGAGATCGGCTATATTATCATTGTATACATTTTGGGTATTACAAATCCTACCCCCCTTAAAAATAATCTCGTCCTCGAGATTTAAGAAGATCTAGCAAAAGGATGGGGAAAATCTATGCGAAGCTCTTCTTCTCTCTTCATGGTGACTTCATTGCACTTTGCACATCTTTGTCACCTTATTTCTTGTAACTCGAGTCAAAGTGTCAAGAATCTTGATCGGGTATTCGTTATAAGTCAAATTTCCCTGAACACTGAGCTCTCTCAGGGACACGGAGACACTTCTTAAGTTGAGATACGTGAAATACATTATGCACATCAGATAGATTATCAGGTAGCTCGAGTTGATAGGCCATCTCTCCAACTTGCCTAAAAACTCAGAATGGTCCAATAAAGCGAGGGGACAATTTGCCCTTGACTTTGAATCTCCTCATTCCACGAAGTGGTGACATCTTGTGGTACACATGATCACCTTCCTCAAATTCCAGTGGTCTTCTTCTACTATCAGCGTAGCTCTTTACCTGGTCTGAGCTACCCTTAAATTCTCCCGAATTATACGGGCTTGTTCTTCTGCCTCTCAAATAAGTTCAGGTCCAAAGAACTGGCTCCCTCTAGTTTGATCCCAATATAGAGGAATCCTACATTTCCTGCCATATAGAGTCTCGAACAGTGACATCTTTTAGACTGGTCTGGTAGCTATTATTATATGAGAACTCAGCATAAGGTAGACTCTTGTCCCAACTACTACCATGCTGAAGGGCACAAGCTCTCAACATGTCCTCCAATACTTGATTGGTCCTTTAAGTTTGTCCATCAGTCTAACGATGGCAGGCCGAACTAAAATTCAACTTCGTAACCATATTCTCATGAAAACTTTTCCAAAATCTGGAGGTAAAATGTGATCCTCTATCCAAAATGATCTTCTTGGTACACCGTGCAGAGACACAATCCTAGCCATATATAACTCTGCCAATTGAGATACCTTATAAGTAGTCTTGACCAAAATGAAATGAGCCACTTTGGTTAGTCTATCCATAATAACCCATACAGAATCATATCCTTTCGAGGTGCGAGGCAATCCAGTAATGAAATTCATACCAATCTCTTCCCACTTCCACTCGGGTATCTTTAGTGGATGCAGTAGTCCAGCTGGTCTTTGGTGTTCGGCCTTAACTCTTTGACACACATCGCACATAGCCACATGTGCAACCACATCTCTCTTAAATCTATACCACCAGTATTTCAGCTTCAAATCATGATACATCTTAGTACTCCCAGGATGAATAGAATAATCCAAGTCATGGGCCTCCTTTAAAATAGTCTCACGAAGGCTTTCAATCTCAGGAACACATATCCTATCCTTGAACCATACGGTGCCTTGCTCATCTTCCGTGAATTCCGGAACTCGACCTTCAGTAATCAGATCCTTAATCTCTTGTATCTTAGCATCACCAATTTGTCCTTTGCGGATCTCTTGCTCCAAAGTAGGTTCCACATCAATAGTAACTCCTTCAGTATGATCAACTATCCCCAGGTTAAGTCTCCTAAAATCCTAATCAATCTCATCGGGTAGCTGGGCAACGAAAGCGGAGTGAACATGCTCCTTCCGACTCAAGGCATCTGCAACCAAATTTGCCTTGCCTGGGTGATAGTGAATCTCCAAATCATAATCCTTAATGAGCTCCAACCAACGGTGTTGCCTAAGATTGAGATCCTTCTGAGTGAATATATACTTCAAACTCTTATGGTCCGTGTATACTTGGCACTTAGTTCCCATAATGTAGTGTCTCCAAATCTTAAGTGCATGCACAACGGCAGCCAGTTCCAAGTCATGAGTGGGGTAGTTCAGTTCATGCTTCCGCAACTGACGAGATGCATAGGCAATCACATGTCCTTCTTGCATGAGCACACCTCCAAGTCCTTGGCCACATGCATCACAATAAATATCAAATCCCTTCTGCAGATCTGGCATAATCAATACTGGAGGTGACATCAATCTCTCCTTCAATCGATCAAAGCTTTCTTGGCACTTCTCATCCCACTTAAATTCTCTTCCTTTCTCCAAAAGTGAAGTCATAGGCTTAGCAATCTTAGAAAATCCTTCAATAAATCTCCGATAATAGCCTGCTAATCCCAAGAAACTCTGAATCTCAGTAACTGTAGTGGGTACTCTCCACTCCATTATCTCCTTAACTTTAGCAGGATCCACTGAAATTCCTCCATTAGAAATAATATGACCAAGAAATGGCACCTCGCCAATCCAAAACTCGCACTTGCTGAACTTGGCATATAGCTGGTTATCTCGTAGCTTCTGTAGCACCATCCTCAGATGTTCCTCATGATCGCTATCACTCTGAGAATAAATAAGAATATCGTCGATGAATACCACGACGAATCTGTCCAAATACTCCATAAACACCTTATTCATCAAGTTCATAAAATAAGCTGGGGCATTGGTTAATCCAAACGACATAACAGTAAACTCATATAATCCATATCGAGTCGAGAAAGCCGTCTTGGGAATATCCGATGGTCTAATCCTCATCTGATGGTAACCGGATCGGAGATCAATCTTCGAGAATACTCTAGCTCCTCTCATCTGGTCAAACAAATCCTCAATACGGGGTAATGGATACTTGTTCTTCACAGTAACATCATTAAGGGACCAATAATCCACACACATCTCTTGTGATCCATCCTCCTTCTGTACAAACGTACCGGTGCTTCCCAAAGTGAGGTACTCGGACGTAAGTAACTAGCCTCTGGTAATTCCGTTCACTGATTCTTCAGTCCCTTTAACTCTTCTACAGGCATCCGAAAAATCTCTAACCATATGAATGTTGTCACCAACAAACTTCCCATTTACTAAAAATGTCGCTAGTCTGGTGGCAGTAGTTACTGCAATTCCAACTTCAAATCTTTCTTCTTTGGAACTGGTGAGTTCTACGATTCCCTTAGCGCAATGTATAAACCACCATTGCCTTTCTTAACCATGACATACCAAGGATCAGATCTATACTGCTTGACTCTAACATTATAGCAGTGGCTCCAAATTCTCTACCCATAATGGTCAATGACAATCTACGTGTCATTTGATTCGCCACAACAGGCCCTTTAGGTGTAATTACTCTCATGGGTTTTCTCATACTGTCCAACACATATGCCCAAACCAAAATCTCAGCATGACGCATAATCTTATTAGCAACACATGGGGTCAGATAGACCTTTTTATTCCTCCTAAAATAGTATCATACCGAATACTAACTAAAGGAACATGTAGATCTTACAAATAGTAGTAATTTATATATATGTTTATGTAGCTTGGTGGAGCTGCTGGTGGTGGAGATGGTGGTTGTTGTTGTCTCTCCAACCGTGATTGCCTTATTTCTTGATGCATCTCCAGACGGGCCTGACGTATTTCCTCGCGTTCTTGTCTTATCTGGTTTTGCATTTCGGTCACCATGTCTATCAATTGTTGTATTACCAGCCTTTGGGATGCAATCACTTGATCGGTTTCAACAGGTGGAGGATTTGGAGGATTCATTTCTGTTTGCTGTTGCGTGATAATCTTTCCTTCCCTGGTATTGACCATCTGAGTTAGATACGTATGGTAAGAGAGAGCAGTAGCCAAGGCAGTAATTACGACTCATGTTACTTTGGGGGATTTATTAGCTAAGCAGATTAGTGTGTTATCCACTAAAGCTAATACATTACCTTATGGTGGTACATGCTAAGATGCCCATATATAATATTTCAATCAATCAAAGAAGCAAATCAGACATTTATCATCAGAACAATCAAACAACATTTTTAATAGAGAAAATAATTTTAATTTTTGTCTTAGGCTTCCTAACTCTTAAAAATGTCATAGGGGTAGGGATTCCAAGGTGTGAAATCCATCTTGTCTCAGAGTAGAAAAGATAAGAATGATCAGAGTAGAACAGTAGAAGGTGAGACAGGATCAAGATAAGTATAGAAAGAATTAGAATAAGATAAGTAGGTAAGGGTTTTGTCCATTTCTATCTAGGTTTCGTCCTACAGTCAACATTTCCTCTGATACCACTTCTGTAACACCCGGTTTTAAGGAACAAAGCCGGGTGCATCTCATACATGCGCCAAAGAAGACAACATATATAATAACAGAGTGTATAGAGATAAATGTCACAAAACATCAGAGTATTTATTACATAGCGGAGACTTATTACAAAGTAAAAGAATAAATGTAACACGAACTAAGGATCGTTGGCGCCAATGTCAACTGAGAAACGCCACCTAGATCAAGTCGAATGCCTCAGTGTTAGGCGGCTCCTCTTCGACCACCTGTTCTTCTCCTGTGGGGGGTGTGAGACAGCAAGAGTGAGCTCACATACGTTCATAGCTCAACAAGTCGTGGGGAATAATGTGGCATGAACTCACCAAAGGTGGGAGTTCACGAAGTGTAAGGCTGATCAATGAAATAAAGGTTGAAGCTGAGCATTGCTTTTATAAGTTGGTCAAAATTTTATTAGCAATTACTAAGTGTAAGTAAATACCAAACCTTAATAATAATAAAGAAAAGTAATAGTAAAATAATCCCAAATGCGATGCAAATGTCAAATTAAATTTAAGTTCCATAATTAATCATGTGAGGGTCCGAGCCGCTCTTGACCGTGAGCACGGCTAGTATACTAGTTTTACACTCTACAAAGGTTGCGCATCTTTACCCACAAGTCGTGTTACCCATCTGCCGAGAGACGACCAATCCCATACACCTCTACCGAGGAGGCGAGGCAGGGTAACACTACGAGGCCTTTACAAAGTTCCACTAGCTTCAGACTACCCGCTACAGTTTATAGGAAGCACCAGTGCAGGGTTCTTGCCTGACCGCCATCGCAGCAAAATCAAACAAGGACCTCCCTACACTGACCACTCCCCTACTGCCCTTGCCCCTTTCGGGTAAGGAAGACCTCCACTAGCTTTCCTAGTTAATCAGCCAAGGGCGTCCCATTAAACCCTTGTGGTAGCACTGTTTTCCCGGGTGGTCGCTCCATGTTCCCATTAATTTAATGATCTTAACATGAACAGTAATAATAACAAGATAATAACAGAATAATCATGAATAGTGAATCTCCATACCCAATCCACATAAAGCAATAGCAAGTACTACCCAAAAATATTTCAGGGGTGAACAAGGTATAGAGGTAATCAAAACTGGGGTAACATAAAGGCTCCCATCAAAATTAACCTATGCAGATCATTAAAATTAATAAGGACATGGCTGGGAAAAGTAAGTGATCAAGGGCACAACTTGCCTTCAATGAGCTCCTGCTCAGCTATCTCTACTTGTTGAACCTCAGATTCCACAGTGGCTTGCTCGTCTACTCGCATCAAAACAATGCATACATAGTATAGCCAAAATCAACATCACACCAAACATGTAAATAAAATATACAGTAAAAATCTACACATTAAAATGAAATCATAGGAACTGGAATCACTAAATTTGGAGTTATAGTATTCAAGTTATGAATTTCCTAAGGTTTAATGTGATTAAAATAGGATTAGATGATAAATTAATTTTCTAACAGAGTTCATGTCAAAACAGTGATTCTAAATGATAGAGAATAATATTACAAAATTTTAGAAATTGGAACGGGTCAATTTGGAGCAAAAATGAATTTTCTATGGATTTATCAAGTTCTAGTATTTATTTCCATTTTAAAAATCCATTTATAATTTATTTTCTCTGATTTTAATACAGTTATGGGCTGGGCCTCATTTTCCAGAGAGATCAGGGGTTGCAGTGTAAAATTTCTAAGACACAGAGACAAGCCGTGCAGGACGGCGGGTTATTTTCTAAATTCTATAAGGGTCTTTCTGCAAAGTGGTAAAGTGAAGGGGTATCGCGTGTTTTGAGCCGATGGATCTTCTCTGGACGACCTAGATTAGATCGGGTTTTTAAACGAATCGTTACGTGATCTGGTTCATCGGTTCCGAGATCAAGGGTTGCGATCGATTATAGTCATGCGCCGATCTCGCCTATTCATCAACAATCCAACGGCCGGGGAAGGTCCACGCCGAACCGGTATTCTACTCTTAATGCACGCCGTCCATCGCGATCTAACGGCGCACGCGCTCCCTCCTCAAACACCTCCGACACCGATGGCTACGGCGGCGCAAAGGCCAGGGCGGCGGAACTCCGGCAACCCGCCCAGGCTTTACCCCGCACCCGCGCACGCACAAATTGAAACTACGTGATCACAGAGCTAAGGCGAAATGGGAAAAAGGCTACTCACCGAAAATGGCGCGTGCACGCGGTCGGTCCGCGGCGGGGTGTGAATCCGCGGCGGCCTGCAACTACTGCAAGAAATTGCAGGAGCTCGGGTCGATGTCCACGTTTGGCACTCCACACACACAATCCACACACGCTGTAGAGCGCCCAAGACCCAACCCCGACCACCGAACGCCGGTGCAGGAACGGGGCAACTATGGCGGGCGGTGGCCTTCCCTCTCGGGTCTAATTGCTCGCACACGGAAAAGGGGCAGCTGGCTTCTTGGGGTTTTGGGGTTCCGAGTTAAGCGTCCGCGTTTATACGCGCAACCCAGGCGGGGTGGAGGTTACGCCACCGGCGAAATCGGCCTGGTTGTTGGCGTCAGCTGGATCTGCGGAGGCGATGGTATGACTGCGATTCCGATTCGAACGGCGGTGGAAGACGCGCAGATGGATGGGATCCGATGCTCGGTGGAGCGGCGAGTTCACGTCGTGGGCGTGGGGGAGGCCGAATCAATCCGTTCCTGTGGATTCGCGGCGAAGGAATCACACTGGCCGCGTACTTCGGCATGGCGGCCGAAGCTAATGCGCGTGGGGGAGGAAAGGAGGTAGTGGAGAGGCTGCAACGCGGGCCCCGCTGGCAAGAGGCAGAGCGCGCTGGTCACAGTGTGGGCGCGAGGAAGCTGACTGACGAGGGGGCCCAGGTGTCGGCGCTGCGGCTGAGTGGTGGGCTGCGCGGGAGTGAGTTGTTAGTGGGCCGAAATCAAGGTTGGAGCCCAGTTGCCATGCTTTTCCCTTTTAGGATTTTATTTTCTGTTTTCTTTTATCCTTAATTCTCTTAAATCCAAATTTGAATACAAACTTATTTGGGAATTTGAACCCATTTTAATTGTGCAGTTTGGTCAAACCATCCTAGCAAGGTTTTATTTATCCCATATTTTGTTTTATTTTGTATAGTAGTTTTCCTTTACTTCTCCAATTTCTAGAATTGTAGATTAGGTCTCAATTCACAACATTATCATAATTATATTTTTATTGATATTACCATTGTTTATAAATGCACAATCCAATAAACTCCAGCATGTTGCACAAGTTGTTCATGTCTCATTTGTTTACTCATTCTTAATTATAGTTATTCTCTTGTTGTAATGAATATATGAAACACAAATAAGGAGATCGGCTATATTATCATTGTATACATTTTGGGTATTACAACGGATCAGAGCGTGAGCAGATTTTTCTGCTTGAGCGGCGATGCGATTTTCTTGAAGCAGAGTGGCGGCAAATATCGGATAGGGGCGGCAGCAGATAGGGTTTAGAAGATATTTTTACTTTCTTCCTTTTTTTTGATTTTCTTTAAAGAATTCCGTAGATATTTTGCCTCACGATTTTATTTTGCGATGTATACTGGGTCGATACACTATCCAACTACGCATCCCATTTCCCGAATCTTGAAATGGAAATCCGAGGACTAACGACTTGATTTAGCGAATTCTTTGAACTCGGACAAAATCGTGTTGTTAATTCATTTTTGAAGATTTAGATCGAGGCGAAAAGCAACGGACCGAATTAAACATATTCCGACGTTGGTATTTTAATTTACGACTGATTCCGTTGAAGTTAACCGATTAGAAATTATTCGAGTCCGGCTTCGCGATTTTAATTTCCTCTGCGCGATTCGACCGAAATCAGCCGAAATCAGAGCCGCTAATGTATACGCGATTTTTGTCGTCGAAACAACGTGCTGAAGAATTAATTGGATTATAACCTCGCACACGATTTTTCTCAGACAATACGCGATACAAATTATTTTGCCCCCAACACCTTAGTTGTCGAGTACAAATTAATCTGCCCAGGATAAAATCATTCGAGTGAGTCGGGCTTCCGAATTCGTATTCACGCGAGCGATGAATTTTAAATAATCACCGGTCGCACCGATTCTCGGAACAGCTATGTTCCAAATCTCACGAAAATTTAGGAAGAGCCCAAATGAATAAAAATAAAGACAATGTCGTACTCGCGACAAACGGAACAGATGCGACATTAAAATCGCGATAGATGAAGATAAAATAAATTTAGCCTCTGTTTCATCCATTGATATTCCGTGTTTAATTCCATACTCGTTGTCGAGCGGAATATAAACACCGGGGGTGTTACAGCCCTCTCCCCTTAAAAGAATCTCGTCCCGAGATTCGGAGCGAAAGACTTTCAAGTGTAGAGAAGCATGTAACCACGTCCATATCAGTAATAATCATGAGACATTTCCAATTAAAGGCAAGTGTCTCAGGATATTGTTTCTCTAGTGGACATAACATATATTGCCTTAGGCCAATTTAGAGATGTCCAACAATAGAGGTGATATCTGCTAGAGGAACACATAGGGTTTCATGTGTGCAGTTTGCTTTTTCTGATGTCATTGTACTATCTGAGTCTGTTGAGCGAGTGGCAAATACGCAATCTCACCCAAATAGAACCAGATGCACCATCTTGGGTAAAACACACAGAAAGAGGTTTACCAACAAGTGGTCACAGTGAGTTCGTAGCACATGAGACGGATGTGGATGTTGAATACTGTCGCGGTTAACATGTGGTTAACCCGAGAATTCAAGTCCACAAAAGATGGTATCGATTCGAGAGAATCACCAGCGGAGGGGTCTGGACTTTATGATCAGTCCATTTTATCCAGCACTAATTATGGCTCGACTTGATCACACATGCTGGAAAAGCACACACGAGGCAATCGAGACACGACTTAGAGCGATAATTAGGTGGTTATTAGTCGACTTAACTTGATCTGTGTAAGTACTTGTCTTAGAATGGTTTGAACCAAAGTGAGTCTAGATAACTCGACAAATCGATCTCTAAACTCAACCTTTGTTCACAATGCAACATTGAGCAAGTCCTCTTAGTACCATCGGTAAGCCAACGGTCGAGAGCTCACTTCGGTTGACAGGAGATTATGCACTTGAGTAGAAATCCATTTGGTCAGGTTGTTCATCCGTTTCTTCATGCGAGATGAATTATCCACTTGGTTAGGGAATACATGGATTAATTAAGAGAGCGAATGAACAAACTCCTGCATCTTAGTAGCAGGGAAAATAGATCTCCATTTTGAGAGCTAATCAGTTGTTTTCCAACACTAAAAAGCTCCAAGGCTTCACCTTTACACAAAGGATGCAAAGGGAACTTGTATGAGTAGTCACTGCCAAGATCAAAAGAAATAAGACCACACATGAAAGTGGTATGCCCGTTTGATCCAACAGAGATAATAGATGTTGCTTGATCACTTGACAAACAACATAGAAATTGTTTCAAGGGAAAGTCCATGGAAGATAACACATCAGTGTAATTCCATAACGGATCATGACTAGAGACTTCAATACCGGCATGCGCCAAGTAGCAAAATCCTATGTGCGCATTCACAGGAGGCTCTCAGTTTCGCCGCGGTACCATAAGTCCTTAACCATGACACCATTACAAAACTGGCACCAATAATGAATCTCACGTGGTAAGAACAATTTGTGCAGAGACAACCTATCAATATAGTCTTATAATGGATTATGATTACTAACTGTGATACTAGCGCGTGCCAAGTAGCACAACCATGTGTGTGCACCCACAGGAGGCCCTCGGTTTCAGCGCAGTATCATCAATTTTAGTCATAACGCCAATACCAGACGTAATCAATAAGAAATCTCACACAACATAATAAACTGGTCAAGGATGACAATTTACAAAGAGTTACTCCACCTGTAAGAAGGGTTACAAGTAGAGAGCCAAATAGATCATGGCCCGATGAAACGAACAAGGCATGGCCATAACCTAAATTGGTTGAGGAAGGGAGTATGATGGGAGACTGATGCTTCAGCCCCAAGCATATTTCTATGCCCCTCGCAGAGATCACAAGGTCAAGGATTAAGTTGGTATGCCTTCGATAAACATGAGGAAACCAAGGCATCAACTGAACAAAGGAATGGTTCTAGAAGGAGACATGACTTGAGATCCTTGTTTTAAGCTTAGGTACATTTTATGTCCAATAAGGAAATTGTCTACGCATTTATTTGTATGGGCTTTGTCATGGAGTAATAATGGACAATTCAAATTTGGGCATGGTTCACTAAATAAGAATATGGCCTGGTTTTGGGTTTAGGCAATCAAGTCTCTAACCTTCTATCGACACATTAAGCACAAGAGCACACATATAGCATCTAAACATAATACCTAAGGAACGGAGGACAGCTATTTTATCGAAGTTCATAATTCACATTACACTAGATTATCTACAATCAATGGTTACTGCAATAAGGATGAGAGAAGCATTTTGGGTGTATAGGTGACAAACATGATGCAACAATTAGGATGCATGCTCGTCCTACATGTCCTCACTGATTTTGCCAACATAATATGGCAATAACGTTCTATACCGGTGGCATACGTACGATTCTCACGGTATTTTGCTAGTCGTCAGCTACACATACGTTTTCGAGGTTAGTGTACCTGCAGAAGATTCCATTACAGCCCAATTCCCAATGATGCAAGTCACACATGACAGTTTATCATAGTTTATACTCCATATATTGCTATATGGAGGCCATCTCATCATTAAGCGCCGAGCCATGCATAGGCGCCGTTGCCACACTTTAACCATAGGGCAACTCATTATGGTAACTCACCTTCTTACCAGAGCGTAGGTGCGTCGTTACAAGTACATTACACTTCTTAGTATTCCCATGTTTGTATACCCATACACATCCATGGGATACTGAATTCCCAGAAAAGTAAATACTCCACATCGCAGTCTTCATATATACATATGTAGAACATGTATATAATTGGACGCCACATTTAAACACTCCCCTAGACCGACGATTGTTCGGTCATGCTCTCACAACTCACCTTACCTGAGCGTCGATCCATTCAAAACTGAATGGCCTCAAAAATAACAATACACATGTATGCAATACCCACCCGGTTATGGGTTTTCAACTAAGCCACCTGATAGTCCTTAACTTAGGGCTTAATAGAGGATGCCGCTAGCATTATAATTTTTCAAAACTGTTTTTCAAAGCCAACGAATGTGTTTAGTTGAAAATAGGTTTTTCAAAACCAAAACCTTTGTTTTGAAAATACGTATGTGACCGTATATACTTAATCCAGCTCCGATACCAGCCTGAGGCAGAACCTCCAAGTTATTGGGCCCACATGCACCTGTCCTTGTCCCAAAGACCTCAGACGGCAATGCATGTGCACCAAATAACTTATCAGGATCTGTCCGATTGCCCCAAGGACATCGGATAAACCACTTTCAACCAGAACCATGGGATTAAGTAATACAAATCACACACACCAACATTTTTGCAGCGAAATTCTTACTACCAAATTTTACAAGTTACAAAAATTTTACTTTATTTTACCGGAGTAATTACAAAAGTATAAGTTTGGAATATATGCTAGCTCAAGTGACCATCCTCAATAAGAAGTATAGAAGGGTTACTTAGACTTATAAGAAGGCCGAGCCCACCGGCACTTAACACCATCACAACAGCACATGGTTAGGACCTGAAAAACAACAGGGAATAAAACCCAGAGTATGGAATTACTCAGCAAGTCTTACCCGACTAAAGAAAAGACTCTCAAGGATATGCTGGTTAAAGGGAGTCAAGGTAAGGCTTTTCAATAATCAAAGACTCTGTTTTGCAGAAATGCTTACTAAAGTGGATCCTTAAAAATCCAATTTTATTTGTCCAGTTAAGTAAAATTACGTGTAACTAGAGTTCTTTCTACCCTAGTTCAATCACTTGTCCTGCACTAGCCAATTTCTTAACAAAACCCATCATCTTCACTGGATTGCTACGTATAAGTCAGTGACCAAGTCTCCATAACCGCGGAGGTACGGCGATCCGAATCGATTATACTCAGCTGAGGATCTCCGATCACACGACATATGTAGCACTTAACCCTTGCATATGTCAACCCGCCACCGGGTTTCTTAAGACCAGATCAGGTTCACGCAAACCGAGAGCACATATACACCACCGTCCAGCCTCTTGCCACGGAGGGTACACGCTACTCTCGCCACCGCTCCACGCCCATTTCGTGTTATCTTATTCTGGCCTTAGTCTGCCCGAGGCAAAGCTTACCCATGACGAGGCATGTGACCAGTTAAAGGGTCCTCGGTCAGCAGGCCTACATCGACAAGGTCCTTAATCGACTTAGACGGAGACACTACACTGAGACTCTCTTCTCGTGCAAGTCACCCACCCAGTCTCAGCTTAATCATTTCAAACCCAAAGTTTGGTACCTGGCAGAGGTACATCTTTTCCGATGTTGAACCCATCACGGCCATGATGGATCCACCATCAAGTTTTATTTTTGAAAACATCCCACCCACTTTTGCCACATCATATTTTGTAAAAACAAAACATTTTGTTTTTCTAAAGCAATGCTAAGCACCAAAAATCTTTTGTAAAACAGGTGATCAAGGAAGGTAATCAAGTTCAAGGAAGGTAATGCAGAAATTGTTTTAGCAATCAACTCCTATCACCTAATGCATCAAGCAAGTGAAAAAGATTTTTAAAACACAAGGAGGTGGCAAATGCACCGGGGCTTGCCTGGAATAAACACTATGTTAGTGTTTGTTAGGCGACGATCTTTTGATGATCATCCCTGTCCTAGCACTTGATTCGCCTGTCCATCTTCAGATTGATCCACTAACATCATCTCGTGGAGTAGTTTGCAATTTACGACATCTTGGGGTCGACTTGGCTCGTCTTCCGTATTACATGATCAACTAGCGCACCTAATGAGATGTATAATGCACATGAATGAATATAAATAGGAATAGCACATGACTAATTATTGCTACACCGAAGAGGATTAAATATTTAGTGGCGAGGCATTACAACACTCAAACAATACAAGATATTAATATACCACTAAGTACAACATTAATGTTTTTCTTAACTTAACTAGACTTAAATTAAACATTAGGAATTAATAAACTATGCATACGCTTTACCTTCTTTAGTTAAAGCCCAACTCCAGTAGATTAACAGACCTAGATTCATTAATTCTAGACATCTAAATCGAAAATAAGGAAAGAAGCACATTAACTAATTTTCTAAACCACCCGACCAAACTATATTGCATAACATGACAATTATATGAACATCACATTATTCTATATCTATCGTGTAGAGTATTATCGAGGATTATAGAATTCTACAAGATCACGACTAAGAAACCCAAGAACCTAAAATACTTATATACACCTCTGAGCGTGGGATTTTTTGGAATTTAATTAAAATTAGCTTGTTGACGCTACTCGCTTCCAAATACTTAGAGTAACCATTAACATTCACCTAAAACAAGAACTCGATCAATAAACTTAGAGTATCCTAACTACTAAAATAGATCACCGACTTCACTATACAAACTTGTCGGCGTTCCGAGACCGGGGGGTCCCTGGGCCGACGAGTGAATGTCGCCGCGTGCCCCAGCCCAAATGGGTCGAGCGCGAGGGCGACCGCGAAGGGGGGAGAGCGAGGCGGCCGGAGACCGGCGTGAGAGAGGTGGGAATCCCGCGGCCTTCGTGTTCGTCCCACGCCCAGGTCGGGTGCGCTTGCAGTAGGGGGTTACAAGCGTCCACGCGGGAGAGGGAGCGAGCGACCTCCGGCGAGCGCCTGTTCTCGTCCTCGTCCCCGCGCGGCCAACCTTCTCTAAGAGGGCCCTGGTCCACCCTTTTATAAGCGTAAGGAGAGGATCCAGGTGTACAATGGGGGGTGTAGCAGAGTGCTACGTGTCTAGCGGAGGTGAGCTAGCGCCCTAGGTACATGCCGTTGTGGCAGCCGGAGAGATCTTGGCACCCAGCTGGTGTGATGTCGTGGCCGTAGGAGGAGCGATGGAGCTTGGCGGAGGGACAGCTGTCGGAGCGGTTGAGTCCTTGCTGACGTCCTCTTGCTTCCGTAAGGGGGCTGAGAGCCGCCGTCGACACAGAGCATGCGGGGCGCCATCATTGCCTATCTGGCGGAGCGAGCCAGATGGGACGCCGGTCTTGTTCCCTGCGGCCCGAGTCAGCTCGGGGTAGGGTGATGATGGCGCCTCCTGTTGACGTGGCTGGTCTGCGCCCTAGGTTGGGCGATGTGGAAGCTCCTCCGAAGCCGAGGTCGAGTCCGAGCCCCCGGGTCGGGCGAGGCGGAGATTGTCGGTTGGTGCCGGGGCGGAGTCCGAGCCCTGGGGTCGGGCGAAGCAGAGTTCGTCGTCTTCTGGGGCCGAGCCCAAGTCCGAGCCCTGGGTTGGGCGAGGCGGAGATCGTCGTCTTCTGGGGCCGAGCCCAAGTCCGAGCCCTAGGCGAGGCGGAGATCGTCGTCTTCTGGGGCCGAGCCCGAGTCCGAGCCCTGGGTCGGGCGGAGTTCGCCGTCTTCCGGGACTTAGCCCGAGTCCGAGCCCTGGGTCGGGCGGAGTTCGCCGTCTTCCAGGACTTAGCCCGAGTCCGAGCCCTAGGTCGGGCGGAGTTCGCCGTCTTCCGGGACTTAGCCCGAGTCCGAGCCCTGGGTCAGGCGGAGCGGAGTTCGCCGTCTTCCGGGACTTAGCCCGAGTCCAAGCCCTGGGTCGGGCGGAGCGGAGCTTCCTATGGTGCCTCCGGCAGGGCCTGACTGCCTGTCAGTCTTACTCTGTCAAGTGGCACTGCAGTCGGCGTGGCGCAGGCGGCGCTGTCCTTCTGTCAGGCCGGTCAGTGGAGCGGCGAAGTGACGGCGGTCACATCGGCTCTGCCGGCTGGTGGGCGCGCGTCAGGATAAGGGTGTAAGGCCACCTTTGCATTAAATGCTCCTGCGACTTGGTCGGTCAGTGCGGCGATTTGGTCAGGGTTGCTTCTTAGCGAAGGCAGGGCCTCGGGCGAGCCGGGAATATGTTCGCCGCTGAAGGGGGGCCTCGGGCGAGACAGAAATCCTCCGGGGTCGGCTGCCCTTGTCCGAGGCTAGGCTCGGGCGAGGCGTGATCGTGTCCCTCGAATGGACTGATCCCTGACTTAATCGCACCCATCAGGCCTTTGCAGCTTTGTGCTGATGGGGGTTACTAGCTGAGAATTAGGAGCCTTGAGGGTACCCCTAATTATGGTCCCCGACAGTAGCCCCTGAGCCTCGAAGGGAGTGTTTGCACTCGTTTGGAGGCTTTCGTCGCACTTTTTTGCAAGGGGACTAGCCTTTCTCGGTTGCGTTTTGTTCCGGTGGGTGCGCGCGAGCGCACCCGCCGGGTGTAGCCCTCGAGGCCTCGGAGGAGTGGTTTCACTCCTTCGAGGTCTTAATGCCTCGCGTAATGCTTCGGCTGGTCTGGTCGTTCCCTCATGCAAGCTGGCCGTAGCCCGGGTGTACGGTCGGGTCCCAAGTTCTCGGGCTGGTATGTTGACGCTGTCAACGGTTCGGCCGGAGCCGGGTTTGCGAGAGCAGCCCCCGAGCCTCTGCACAGGGCGAGAGGGCGATCAGGGACAGACTCGGCTTTTTTACATACGCCCCTGCGTTGCCTTTCCGCAAGGAGGAGGGGGGAAAGCGCCATGTTGCCCTCGATGGGCATCGAACATGGTGTCTCCGTTGAGCTGCAAGCGGGTGATCCGAGTGGACGTCCGTGCCCCGTTCGTTAGGGGTCGGCTAGGGGCCCAGAGGCACGCCCAAAAGTACATGCGGGTGATCTGCCGGACCCGGTCCCCTAGCGACGGGGTCCGAGGGCTCGATGCCTCCCTCTGATGGGATTCCGTTACAAGATCGTTCCTGCCGGTCTCGGAAATGTCCTAGGGTACCTCGGGAGCGCAGCCCGAGCCTTGGTTATGCATCGAACGTACCCATGGTCATCCCTCGCTCGGCGTCTGAGGCGGCTGTGAACCCTTCGGGGGCCAGCCTTTGAACCCCTGATCAGTATTGGGCGCGGAGCCCGAGTAGCCTAAGGCGGTCGTTGAACCCTTTCGAGGGGCCGGCCTTCGAACCTCTGACCAGTAGTGGGTGTAGGGCCCACGCGATCTGAAGCGGCTGTTGAACCCTTCCGGGGGGCCAGCCTTCGAACCTCTGATCAGTAGGGGGGCTCGGAGCCTGGTTCCTTCTCGGGGAAGGATCCTTTTCGGGGTATCCCCCTTTCCTGGTCCCTGTTGCAAGAGAGAGAAAGAGGAAAAACGGAAAAGGATACGAAATCGAACGACGCGGCGTACCTTTTTGGACGCGGTCATTATGGCGAAGGTGAAGCGTCGCCCGCTTCTCCTGCCAGAGGCGCCGCGTGTCCCGCCACGGAGTTAATGCGACGGGGCGAGTCGTTGGAGGAGTGACCGTTGCGCATGCGCGAGCCGTTCGAGGAACGGATCACGGGCGCGTCGTCTTCACGCCGTGAGAGAGGGTTCTCTCACTGCCCCTGGATGGGACGTAAGCTTGGCTGACGATGTGGCCGCTGCTCCTGCCCACCTGCCACCGCCATTACTGCCGGCCCACTTTTGGCCACGTTGACCGTCACGCCAGGCTGGTGCTGCTGGGTCGCGCGCCGGGTCACCTCGAGTCGCGGTATTGGTTCCGCAGTCGAGGAGGCGCGGTAGTGGCGCAAGTGGGGGTTCAGTTGCATGCACGAAGCATTCGGCGCGCCGGTTGTATGACGCGTGGGCCTGGGCCTCCATGCCGGGCGTGTTGGGAGTCGGAGAAGCGCGCCCACTTGGCGCGGTTGCATGCCGCCTGCATGGCTGCCCACCCTTTCGCCCGCTGGTCTGGGCAAAAGTGGAGGGTCGCTTGTAACCGCTGGGCGGTTGTACGCACCGCGCGCGGCGGTTTGGCTTCTTCTGCTCTGAGCCGGCTTGCATGACGTGTGGGACCCAGCCCCCGCGCCGCAGGGGAGGACCTTGGAGTGTGTTGGAGAAGGCTCAGCCCGTGACGGCTGGGGACGCGAGTAGGGAGAACCACCCTTAAAAGGAGGGTGACCCCCTAGGAAGGCGACCATGTCTTCGCGCTCCCTTATGCATCGTGTCTTTCCACCTTCCAAGCCCCCGGATGGGGGAGATCCGCCGTCTTTCCGCCTCGTCGTTGGGGGAACGCAACTCCGCGGGAGTTGGTACCTTTCAGCCATTGTTCGGCTTCAAGGATTTTCATCCTGCAGCCCGGCTGCACCCCTCCACCGGCGGTCACCCAAGACGGTGACCTCCAGCTTGATGGTGGGGGAAAGCGAGCCGGGCTGCAGCCTCTGCCCCTCCCTCAGCCTCAAGGATCTTCGTCATCCAGGCTGAGGTGGAGGATGAGGCGAGTCGGGGGGCTGCCTCCACGTGGGTCGGTCACCCTCTTCTTCCCCTGGCGTCTGGGGAGAAGGGCATTCTCCAGCCTCGCGGAGGCTTCCTCCAGCCATGCCGGGAACGGCGGACCGCCGCCACTCAGCCAGGGCGCAGCATTACGTCCTCCATCCGGACGATGGTTGCGCCGCGTACCGCGAGGGCGGCGCCCATGTTCTGGGTGGTTCCGGCGAGGGCGAAGACCTGCCGGCGCGCTTTGAGGCGTCGGCAGCCGGAGATGGCTTCTCTACCGAGGAGATTGCCAACTCCGCCAGTAGCCCTGGGTCTCCGTCTCCCGGCCTGAATGGCTGGCTCTCGTCCTCGGTGGGTGAGAGTCCTTCTGCCGTAGCACCCGCCCCGAAGCCGCTGCTGAAGCTGCTTCGTCGCCCGGGACGGGGGTTGTTGTCGCTGTTGCCGGATCGGGCGGTGGCGAGCCGCCCGTCGGCCCGCGATCGCTCCACGGGTTCCCCAATCTTGTGGGGTTGTTCGTACCCGCGGAGACGGAAACGGGGTTCCGTTTGTAATGGCACTTCGAATGCCAGGGTTTTTGTTCATTGTGGCTGTCGGGGCCTGAACATGCATGTGATTTCGGCACGGAGCCGTGTTTTTTCCTCCTTTTCGAGCACTAAGACTCGCCTGTTGGTTGTCTGAACCGCTTCACCAAGCGTGAGTCGCCCCGTGTACAGGTGACGAGTGAGGTATCCGTATCCCGGAGGCGTAGGAGTCCCTCGGCTCGGTCGGCCTTGTTGTCCGAGGCTTCTCTAGCTTAGTTAAAGGAACCCCTCGACCGCTCTTCGATGAGCTAAGGCCAGGGGTAGCGGCGTCAACATGAACAGAGGTAGAGTTGGCTCGAAAAGAAAACCTGGTTGGCCTGAGCCTGGCCGGGTCGTCCGTTAGCGGGACCGACGCCGGGGTTGACCAGCCGAGCCGCCTGCTCGGGCCGGATTGACGTCCTTGGAAGGTAACTGGCCGAGGCCCTGGGGTGACCGGCCGAGCCGCCTGCTCGGGCCGGATTCCCGGAGAAGACCCTGGCGGCGATGGCCCGGGCGTGGTGATGACGTCGTCCTCCAGAGTGGAGATCCTCGGACCGCGTCGCCGTCCGAGGCTAGGTCGGCCCTCGCCGAAGGTGTCGTCGATGCCGAGGGTGCTGCTGCTCCCTTCAGCCGTCAAGATCCGAGCCTGCAGGATCGGATTGTCTTGTAGTGTGTGTTTCCTGCGGCTGCCGAGGCCTAAACACACCCTCGCCGTGTTGTAAAGCTGCGTCTCTTTTCCTTTCATTTCGAGTATCTGGACTTTTTTGTCGGTAACAGAAATGTTTGTGCGAGCAAGAGTTGCTTCTCGCGGAAGGTGATGAGTGAGGTATCCGTATCCCGGAGGCGTAGGAGTCCCTCGGCTCGGTCGGCCTTGCCGCTTACACGCACTCTTACCCGTCCATGGGGCTCTGTCACCGACACAGTCGAGAAGGCTCTAAGGATTGCTTCGGCAGAAGAGCTTTCGAGCATGAAGACTTGTTCGGTCCGCAGAATCACTTATCCGAACGTGAGTTACTTATCGCAGAAGGTGATGAGTGAGGTATCCGTATCCCGGAGGCGTAGGAGTCCCTCGGCTCGGTCAGCCTTGGCTGCTTACGTGTACTCCATCGTTTTCAGGATCCACTTTCGAAGTAGCCAAAAAGCGCGAAAGACATTCTGGCAGAAAAGATCTTTTTTCGAGGAAAATTTCGACGCAGAGGGGGTTCCCCCCCTTTTAGCCCCCGAGGGAGGGTCGGGCTTTGCCGAGGCGAGGCCGACCCTTCCTTGATGACTAAACTTTGCGTGGGTGCGAGGTATATGATCAACTTGAAAACATCTTAAGGGTAGAAGCGACGTAGCTGTTGGATGTTCCAGGCGTTGCCGTAGACCTCGCCTTGACTGTTGGCCAGCTTGTATGTTCCGGGCTTCAGAACCTTGGCGATGACGAATGGCCCCTCCGAGGGAGGCGTGAGCTTGTGCCGCCCTCGGGCGTCTTATCGCAGCCAAAGCACCAGGTCGCCCACCTGGAGGTCTCGGGACCGGACCCCTCGGGCGTGGTAGCGTCGCAGGGACTGCTGGTACCGCGCCGAGTGTAGCAAGGCCTGGTCCTGAGCCTCCTCCAGCTGGTCCAGCGAGTTTTCTCGGCTGACTTGGTTGCTTTGGTCGGTGTAGGCCCTCGTCCTCGGGGAACCGTATTCTAAGTCTGTGGGCAAGATGGCTTCGGCCCCATAGACTAGAAAGAACGGCGTGAAGCCCGTGGCTCGGCTCGGCGTTGTCCTCAGACTCCAGGCCACCGAGGGGAGTTCCTTCATCCATCGTTGCCGAACTTGTTGAGGTCGTTGTAGATCCGAGGCTTGAGCCCTTGTAGAATCATGCCGTTGGCACGCTCCACCTGCCCATTCGTCATGGGATGAGCCACGGCGGCCCAGTCCACCCGGATGTGGTGATCCTCGCAGAAGTCCAGGAACTTTCTGCCGGTGAACTGGGTGCCGTTGTCAGTGATGATGGAGTTCGGGACCCCGAAGCGATGGATGATGTTGGTGAAGAACGCCACCGCCTGCTCGGACCTGATGCTGTTCAGGGGTCGGACCTCGATCCACTTGGAGAATTTGTCGATGGCGACCAGCAGGTGCGTGTAGCCCCTGGGTGCCTTCTGCAAGGGGCCGACGAGGTCCAGACCCCACACCGCAAAAGGCCAGGTGATGGGTATCGTCTGTAGAGCCTGAGCGGGCAGGTGGGTCTGCCTCTCGTAGAGCTGGCACCCTTCGCAGGTACGGACAATTCTAGTGGCGTCGGCCACCGCCGTCGGCCAGTAGAAGCCTTGCCGGAAAGCGTTCCCGACAAGGGCTCGAGGCGCTGCGTGATGGCCGCAAGCCCCCGAGTGCACCTCTCGCAGGAGTTCCTGACCTTCGGCGATGGAGATGCATCGCTAGAGAATGCCGGAGGGGCTGCGGTGGTAGAGCTCCTTCTCGTCACCCAGCAAGACGAACGACTTGGCGCGGCGCGCCACCCGCCGAGCTTCGGCTCGGTCGAGGGGTAGCTCTCCTCGGTGGAGATATTGCAGGTACGGGGTCTGCCAGTTTCGATTAGGCGCGGCCCCGCTTCGCTCCTCCTCGACGCGCAGTGCCTCACCCTCGGGGGCCGAGGGTACCTCGGACTGAACCGAGGGCGCCTCGGGCCGAGCTGAGGGTGCCTCGGGATGAGCCGAGGGTGCCTCGGACTGAGCCGAGGGCGCCTCGGGTTGAGCCGTGGGTGCCTCGGACTGGGCCGAGGGTACCTTAGGCTCGGACGTGTCGTCGATCTTGACGGAGGGTTGATGCAGGTCTCGGGAGAAGACGTCCGGGGGAACCGTCGTTCGCCCCGAGGCTATTTTAGCCAGCTCGTCCGTAGTCTCGTTGTAGCGCCGAGCGATGTGGTTGAGCTCGAGCCCGTAGAACTTGTCTTCCAGGCGCCGAACCTCATCGCGGTAGGCCTCCATCTTCGGGTCGCGGCAATGGGAGTTCTTCATGACTTGGTCGATGACGAGCTGCGAGTCACCGCGAGCGTCGAGGCGTCGGACCCCTAGCTCGATGGCGATCCGCAACCCGTTGACCAGAGCCTCATATTCGGCCACATTGTTGGACGCCGGGAAGTGGAGGCGTAGCACGTAGTGTAGATGCTTTCCGAGGGGTGAGATGAAGAGTAGGCCTGCGCCGGCTCCTGTCTTCATCAGCGACCCGTCGAAGAACATGGTCCAGAGCTCCGGTTGGATCGGAGCCGTCGGTAGCTGGGTGTCGACCCATTCAGCCACGAAGTCCGCCAAGACCTGGGACTTAATGGCCTTCCGGGGAGCGAACGAGATTGTCTCGCCCATGATCTCCACCGCCCACTTTGCAATCCTACCCGAGGCCTCTCGGCACTGGATGATCTCTCCCAGGGGGAAGGATGACACCACAGTTACCGGATGAGACTCGAAGTAGTGTCGCAGCTTCCGTCGCGTTAGGATCACCGCGTACAGCAGCTTCTGAACTTGTGGGTAGCGGATCTTGGTTTCGGACAGTACCTCGCTGACGAAGTAGACTCGCCTTTGAACGGGCAATGCATGCCCCTCTTCTTGCCTCTCGACCACAATCGCGGCGCTAACCACCTGAGTGGTCGCGGCGACGTAGACCAGGAGGGCTTCTCCGGCAGCTGGGGGCACCAAGATAGGCGCCTTTGTGAGGAGCGCCTTCAGGTTCCCGAGGGCTTCCTCGGCCTCAGGGGTCCAAGTGAAGCACTCGGCCTTCCTTAAGAGGCGGTACAGAGGTAGACCTCTTTCGCCGAGGCGTGAGATGAAGCGGCTCAGAGCCGCGAGGCATTCCATGACCCTCTGTACGCCTTTCAAGTCCTTGATGGGCCCCATGCTGGTAATGGCTGCGATCTGCTCCGGGTTGGCTTCGATGCCCCGCTCGGAGACGATGAACCCCAAGAGCATGCCTCGGGGCACCCCGAAGACACACTTTTCGGGATTGAGCTTGACGCCTTTCGCCTTGAGACATCGGAATGTCGCTCCAAGGTCGGAAAGGAGGTCGGAGGCTTTCCTCGTCTTGACTACGATGTCATCGACGTAGGCCTCGACTGTGCGGCCAATGTGTTTGCCGAACACATGGTTCATGCACCGCTGGTACGTCGCGCCCGCATTCCTCAAGCCGAACGGCATGGTGACATAGCAGTACATGCCGAAGGGTGTGATGAAAGAAGTCGCGAGCTGGTCGGACTCTTTCATCCTGATTTGATGATACCCTGAGTAGGCATCAAGGAAAGATAGGGTTTCGCACCCAGCAGTGGAATCCACGATTTGGTCGATGCGAGGCAGAGGGTAGGGAACCTTCGGACATGCTTTGTTGAGACCAGTGTAGTCTACGCACATCCGCCATTTCCCCCCTTTCTTTCTCACAAGCATAGGGTTGGCAAGCCATTCGGGATGGAATACCTCTTTGATGAACCCTGCCGCCATTAGCTTGTGGATCTCCTCGCCTATGGCTCTGCGCTTCTCCTCGTCGAATCGGCGCAGGGGCTGCTTGACGGGTCGGGCTCCGGCTCGGATGTCCAGCGAGTGCTCGGCGACATCCCTCGGTATGCCGGGCATGTCCGAGGGACTCCACGCGAAGACGTCGGCGTTCGCGCGGAGAAAGTCGACGAGCACTACTTCCTATTTGGGATCGAGCCCGGAGCCGATCCGGATCTGTTTGGAGGTGTCGCCGCTGGGGTCGAGGGGGACGGACTTAACCGTCTCCGCTGGCTCAAAGTTGCCGGCGTGACGCTTCACGTCTGGCACCTCCTTAGAGAGGCTCTCCAGGTCGGCGATGAGGGCCTCAGACTCGGCGAGGGCCTCGGCGTACTCCACGCACTCCACGTCGCATTCGAACGCGTGTTTGTACGTAGGGCCGACGGTGATGACCCCGTTGGGGCCCGGCATCTTGAGCCTCAGGTAGGTGTAGTTGGGGACGGCCATGAACTTCGCGTAGCATGGCCTCCCCAGCACCGCGTGGTAGGTTCCTCGGAACCCGACCACCTCGAACGTCAGGGTCTCCCTTCGGAAGTTGGAGGGTGTTCCGAAGCAGACGGGAAGGTCGAGCTGTCCGAGGGGTTGGACGCGCTTCCCGGGAATGATCCCATGGAAGGGCACAGCGCTTGCCCGGACAGAGGACAGATCGATACGCAGAAGCCCGAGGGTCTCGGCGTAGATGATGTTGAGGCTGCTACCTCCGTCCATGAGGACCTTGGTGAGCCTGACGTCGCCGATGACGGGGTCGACGACGAGCGGGTATTTCCCCGGGCTCGGCACATGGTCGGGGTGATCGTCTCGGTCGAAGGTGATGGGCTTGTTGGACCAGTCTAGATAGACTGGCGCCACCACCTTGACCGAGCAGACCTCCCGGCGCTCTTGCTTGCGGTGCCGAGCCGAGGCGTTCGCCGCTTGCCCACCATAGATCATGAAGCAGTCGCGGACCTCGGGGAACTCTCCTGCCTGGTGATCTTCCTTCTTGTCGTCGTCGTGGGCCTTGCCACCCTCCGCGGGTGGCCCGGCCCTGTGGAAGTGGCGCCGAAGCATGACGCATTCCTCAAGGGTGTGCTTGACGGGTCCCTGGTGATAGGGGCACGGCTCCTTGGGCATCTTGTCGAAGAGGTTGGCACCTCCGGGGGGCTTCCGAGGGTTCTTGTACTCGGCGGCGGCGACAAGGTCCGCGTCGGCGTCGTCGCGTTTCGCTTGCGACTTCTTCTTGCCCTTCTTCTTGGCGCCGCGCTGAGTTGACGCCTCGGGAGTACCTTCCGATGGGCGGCCCTGGGGCTGCTTGTCCTTTCGGAAGATAGCCTCGACCGCCTCCTGGCCGGAGGCGAACTTGGTGGCGATGTCCATCAGCTCGCTCGCCCTGGTGGGGGTCTTGCGGCCCAGCTTGCTCACCAGGTCGCGACAGGTGGTGCCAGCGAGGAACGCGCCGATGACATCCAAGTCGGTGATGTTGGGCAGCTCGGTGCGCTGCTTCGAGAATCGCCGGATGTAGTCCCGGAGAGACTCTCCCGGCTGCTGTCGGCAGCTTCGGAGGTCCCAGGAATTCTCGGGGCACACATACGTGCCCTGGAAATTGCCGGCGAAAGCTTGGACTAGGTCGTCCCAGTTGGAGATCTGCCTCGGAGGCAGGTGCTCCAACCAGGCGCGAGCGGAGTCGGAGAGGAACAGGGGGAGGTTGCGGATGATGAGGTTGTCATCGTCCGTTCCACCCAGTTGGCAGGCCAGACGGTAGTCCGTGAGCCACAGTTCCGGTCTCGTCTCCCCCGAGTACTTTGTGATAGTAGTCGGGGGCCGGAACCAGGTCGGGAACGGCGCCCGTCGGATGGCTCGGCTGAAGGCTTGCGGACCGGGTGGTTCGGGCGAGGGACTCCGATCCTCCCCGCTGTCGTAGCGTCCCCCACGCCTGGGGTGGTAGCCTCGGCGCACCCTCTCATCGAGGTGGGCCCGACAGTCGCGGTGATGGTGCTCGTTGCCGAGGCGACCCGGGGCCGCAGGCGTGGTGTTGCGCGTGTGCCCGGTGTAGACCGAAGCTTCCCGCATGAATTGGGAAGTCGCGGCATGAGGTTCCGAGGGGTACCCCTGCCTTCGGGAGGCAGAGCTCTCGGCCCGTCGGACCGCGGCGCCTTCCAGGAGATTCTTGAGCTCTCCCTGGATTCGCCGCCCCTTGGTGGTTGATGGCTCCGGCATCGCGCGAAGAAGCATTGCTGCTGCCGCCAGGTTCTGGCCGACCCCACTGGATGCGGGTGGTGGCCTGAGCCTGATGTCATCGGTGATGCGGTGCTGGAAGCCCTGGGGTAGATGACGTATTTCTCCGGCCGGAGGTTGGCCCGCCCATGCCTGCCCGACGTCCCGACGGATCGGCTCAAGCGCTCCTGCTCCCTCGTCGAGCCTGGCCTGCACCCCGTGGATTTGCTCGAGCTGTGGGTCATGACCCCCCGCTTGAACGGGGACCACAGCTAGCTCCCGTGGGATGTCAACGCGAGGCACCGGCCTAGGGAGGTCACCGTCATCTGGCATGTCGAGATGGTTGCCTTCGGGGGGACCCCCTAGATCGACGTGGAAGCATTCGCGACTTGGGCCGCGGTCCTCGTCGCCGAGGCTACGGCTACCGTCGGAACAGTCGGAAAGGCAGTAGTCGCATGCGGTCATGAAGTCTCGCATGGCACTGGGGTTGCCAAGTCTAGAGAAATCCCAACAGATACTGGGCTCGTCGTCTTCCTCGGACCTAGAGGGCCCGTAGGTCGAGACGTCCGTCAGCCGGTCCCAAGGTGACCGCAGACGAAACCCTAGAGGGATTGGACTTGCCTCTACGAGTGCGCCCGCCAAAGCGAAGTCGCTAGGCGGGTTGAGGCTGAATCCGAAAGACGCGGGATGGGAATCGATCGGTACCTTTTGGTCGACGGGCGGCGATAAGGTCGCGTCGGGGACTGACTGCGCCGTCGTCTCAGGTACGAGGGTGACGTCCAGCAAGCTTTTTGCGAGCGTGCTGGCGTCGTCCGCTTGCTCGGGTTTGGCGTGTCGCGGGGAGACAGCGCTCGCCTTCGTCTCAAACGCGAGGTCGACGCCCGGTGCGCCCCCCGTTGGGGTGCCGGGGCCGTCGACTCGCTCGACAGCCGACGAGGCGCTGTCTCCTGCTTGTCCTTGGTTGCCCCGCCTCCTCCTCCGCCGGCGGGGGAGAGGATGGGGTGAGCTCGAAGATTGTTCTTCCACCATGCAGGGAAGACGTCTCCGATTCCGCCGCCGGCGGGCGGGTTGTCGGCCACCACTGTTGTTGTCGCACGGCGGTGGAAGGAGTATCATGTCGTAGCTGCCGTCGAGGGACATGAACTCAAGACTCCCGAAACGGAGCACTGTCCCGGGTTGGAGAGGTTGCTGGAGACTGCCCATCTGGAGCTTGACGGGAAGCTGTTCGTCAACACGCAGCAGGCCCCTACCTGGCGCGCCAACTGTCGGCGTTTCGAGACCGGGGGGTCCCTGGGCCGACGAGTGAATGTCGCCGCGTGCCCCAGCCCAGATGGGTCGAGCGCGAGGGCGAGCGCGAAGGAGGGGAGAGCGAGGCGGCCGGAGACCGGCGTGAGAGAGGTGGGAATCCCGCGGCCTTCGTGTTCGTCCCGCGCCCAGGTCGGGTGCGCTTGCAGTAGGGGGTTACAAGCGTCCACGCGGGAGAGGGAGCGAGCGGCCTCCGGCGAGCGCCTGTTCTCGTCCTCGTCCCCGCGCGGCCAACCTTCTCTAAGAGGGCCCTGGTCCTCCCTTTTATAAGCGTAAGGAGAGGATCCAGGTGTACAATGGGGGGTGTAGCAGAGTGCTACGTGTCTAGCGGAGGTGAGCTAGCGCCCTAGGTACATGCCGTTGTGGCAGCCGGAGAGATCTTGGCACCCAGCTGGTGTGATGTCGTGGCCGTCGGAGGAGCGATGGAGCTTGGCGGAGGGACAGCTGTCGGAGCGGTTGAGTCCTTGCTGACGTCCTCTTGCTTCCGTAAGGGGGTATAGAGCCACCGTCGTCACAGAGCATGCGGGGCACCATCATTGCCTATCTGGCAGAGCGAGCCAGATGGGACGCCGGTCTTGTTCCCTGCGGCCCGAGTCAGCTCGGGGTAGGGTGATGATGGCGCCTCCTGTTCACATGGCTGGTCTGCGCCCTAGGTTGGGCGATGTGGAAGCTCCTCCGAAGCCGAGGTCGAGTCCGAGCCCCTGGGTCGGGCGAGGCGGAGATTGCTGGCTGGTGACGGGGCGGAGTCCGAGCCCTGGGGTCAGACGAAGCGGAGTTCGTCGTCTTCTGGGGCCGAGCCCAAGTTCGAGCCCTGGGTCAGGCGAGGCGGAGATCGTCGTCTTCTGGGGCCGAGCCCAAGTCCGAGCCCTGGGCGAGGCGGAGATCGTCGTCTTCTGGGGCCGAGCCCAAGTCTGAGCCCTGGGTCGGGCGGAGTTCGCCGTCTTCCGGGACTTAGCCCGAGTCCGAGCCCTGGGTCGGGCAGAGTTCGCAGTCTTCCGGGACTTAGCCCGAGTCCGAGCCCTGGGTCGGGCGGAGTTCGCCGTCTTCCGGGACTTAGCTCGAGTTCGAGCCCTGGGTCGGGCGGAGCGGAGTTTGCCGTCTTCCGGGACTTAGCCCAAGTCCGAGCCCTGGGTCGGGCGGAGCGGAGCTTCCTATGGTGCCTCCGGCAGGGCCTGACTGCCTGTCAGTCTTACTCTGTCAAGTGGCACTGCAGTCGGAGTGGCGCAGGCGGCGCTGTCCTTCTGTCAGGCCGGTCAGTGGAGCAGCGAAGTGACGGCGGTCACTTCGGCTCTGCCGGCTGGTGGGCGCGTGTCAGGATAAGGGTGTCAGGCCACCTTTGCATTAAATGCTCCTGCGACTTGGTCGGTCGGTGCGGCGATTTGGTCAGGGTTGCTTCTTAGCGAAGGCAGGGCCTCGGGCGAGCCGGGGAATATGTTCGCCGCTGAAGGGGGGCCTCAGGCGAGACGGAAATCGTCCGGGGTCGGCTGCCCTTGTCCGAGGCTAGGCTCAGGCGAGGCGTGATCGTGTCCCTCGAATGGACTGATCCCTGACTTAATCGCACCCATCAGGCCTTTGCAGCTTTGTGCTGATGGGGGTTACCAGCTGAGAATTAGGAGCCTTGAGGGTACCCCTAATTATGGTCCCCGACAAAACTAATCTCACCATAACAACACTGACAACACACACATATCAGCTAAATGTTGGAGACACTAAATCTGTCCTTCTCGCATTAATAATTCAATCAGCTCAACTAATAAACCAATAAGAAGGGACAACAGGTCAGCTCACCATAACCAAATCGACTCGGAGTATGCGAAAACGACGATAATCCCATGTTCTGATATTTTGTCGAGCACCTAGCGGATGTCGTATGGGACTATGCTTCTTCTCCACACATTATGGTGATTTCTCTCCTCCGTCGATGAAATACAACTACTGGACTCAGCATAGGTAGCGCGCAGCAGGGAAACGAGTCGCTAGGATGGCGAGCACGTCATGGACGCGGCTGCAGGAGCCAAGGCGACTGCTGAGGATTTAGGGTACCGGGGTCGGACGCGACGCCTAGGTGCTGAGCACGAAGAGGAACATGGCCGAGATGAGCAACACGGTGGCCAGCAACGCCGCTGTCAAGGGAAGGCGACCACTGTGTATCAGGCGAGGCCACGGAGTGGCAGGCAAGGGCGTTGGCGGAGGGGCTTAGCTTCTCCACTGTAGACAATGGCGTCCAGCAGGGTAGTGGCGAGCAGGGAGCACGCGGCTGCACGCAAAGGGACGGGCACCGCGGCGAGTCATGGCGACAAGCGAACAGAGGGGAGGGCACGTAGGGACTCCATGGCTGGAGCGTCCAGCGAGCACTGGAAATTGAGCGCGCCTGCAGGGAGAGAAGCAGGGGATCCGGGCGCCGAGCAGGAATGCGGCAGGGAGCATGCGCGCACACCAGTGGAGAGAGCAGAGGGAGATGCCGAGATTGGGGAAGGAGCGGCTAGAGGGAGGAACACGACGTGCTTGAAGGAGATGGAGAGGAGAGAGGGAGCTAGGCACCAATGCGCAGGAACTAGAGCAGGGCGCAGGAACGCCTGGCCGAACGCGCTGGGGCAAAGAGGAGCAGCGCGCAGGGGAAGAAGCTAGCGAGCGTAGGGAAGACGAAGCACTGCGGGCGCGCGTATAAAAAAGAACAGGGGCAGCTGGACGGATCAGAGCATGAGTAGATTTTTCTGCTTGAGCGGCGATGCGATTTTCTTGAAGCAGAGCTGCGGCAAATATCGGATAGGGGCGGTAGGAGATAGGGTTTAGAAGATATTTTTACTTTCTTCCTTTTTTTGATTTTCTTTAAAGAATTCCGTAGATATTTTGCCTCACGATTTTATTTTGCGATGTATACTGGGTCGATACACTATCCAACTACGCATCCCATTTCCCGAATCTTGAAATGGAAATCCGAGGACTAACGACTTGATTTAGCGAATTCTCTGAACTCGGACAAAATCGTGTTGTTAATTCATTTTTGAAGATTTAGATCGAGGCGAAAAGCAACGGACCGAATTAAACATATTCCGATGTTGGTATTTTAATTTACGACTGATTCCGTTGAAGTTAACCGATTAGAAATTATTCGAGTCCGGCTTCGCGATTTTAATTTCCTCTGCGCGATTCGACCGAAATCAGCCGAAACCAGAGCCGCTAATGTATACGCGATTTTTGTCGTCGAAACAACGTGCTGAAGAATTAATTGGATTATAACCTCGCGCACGATTTTTCTCAGACAATACGCGATACAAATTATTTTGCTCCCAACACCTTAGTTGTCGAGTACAAATTAATCTGCCCAGGATAAAATCATTCGAGTGAGTCGGGCTTCCGAATTCGTATTCGTGCGAGCGATGAATTTTAAATAATCACCGGTCGCACCGATTCTCGGAACAGCTATGTTCCAAATCTCACGAAAATTTAGGAAGAGCCCAAATGTATAAAAATAAAGACAATGTCGTACTCGCGACAAACGGAACAGATGCGACATTAAAATCGCGATAGATGAAGATAAAATAAATTTAGCCTCTGTTTCATCCACTGATATTCCGTGTTTAATTCCATACTCGTTGTCGAGCGGAATATAAACACCGGGGGTATTACAATAACGACCCAGGATGAAACTGGGGCAGGGCCCAAAGTGCCTGCTGAGACGAAGCTTGCAACAACCGAGCAGGGGGCCGAAGAAATACCTCCAGATGCTAATATAGCTTTTGAAAAAGGTGCGGCCAAAGAAGCCGAATCTCTTATTCTCGAAGCGCCTTCCGAAGTTCTTGATTATATCATTTGGCATGCTTCGGGAAAGAAACTATATAAAGAAGAAAATTTTGAAGCTAAACACTATGCCCGAGAACTGAAGTACCCGAAGGGGGCCTTAGTATTTAATGGTACAGATGAAGATGATTTTTTGTATTGTCTCCTAGACAACAAAGAATTGTCTGTCTATCGAGAGATGGCCAGGAGTATGGGTTTTCCAAAGCTCAAGGCTGGCCTTTGCGCCATGACGAAAGATGATCTTACAGATAATCTTGCATACAATAGTCTGAAGGTACTAAAAGTTGAGATTTATGTACTCTATAATGGAATCTTTTATATTTATGTTAATTCATTTATTTTTACTTGCAGGGCCTAATACTTAGCAATGCTTTAAGAGCACAAAAGAATGCTGAAGACGAGAGCTGCACTATTGCTCTCAACAACCTTCGAACAGAGGTTATCAAGCTAAGGAACGAAGCCACGAAAAAAGACAAAATTCTACTTACATTGGTGGACAAAGTAAAGAAGGATGAAGCTAACTTCAAGGCTCAAACTGAAATTCAAAAGAATGAGATTGAAGACCTTCGAAGGCAACTGGCTGAAGCCAACTTAAAGTGTGCTGTCGCCGAAGCTGATCAAGATGCCTGTGAATACTGGAAGAATTATTTAGAAAATACAGTTGCAGAGCTTCGCTCCTCCAAAGAAAGATGTTTTGAGAAATCTATGGAGTGTGTGAAGAAAATAAAGACTAGCTTCGGTAACGTAGGCGCGTAGTCGAGCGAAGACAACTTTATACGAGGCGACCCCGAAGGCGTTATCGAATGGATCAGTAATGAAGCCGAATCTTTTGAAGAAATTTTAAGTGACCGTGGGGACGTCTGCGCATTTTCTGGTGCAAGAGGAATTGCCGCCGTCTTGGAGAAGGCGGATTGTAATCACGTTAAGACCTTGGCCCAGGCCGAAGCTGCCCTCTCCAAGGACGTCACAAAGGACCCCTTGGCTGAAGCAAGTCTAATAGGCGGAAAAATTTTCACTGATATTTGGGAAAATGGCGGCCGAGAAATGGCTCATGAAATAATGAAGAAAAGCGAAAAAGATCTTCATGACGCTCGAGAAGCAGCAAAAGAGGCAGAAAGGGCAGCGACACTTGAAAGACGAATAGGTACTACTTAATGGCTTTTAGCTTTGTCATTTAATTTTTTGTGACTTCGAACTAACTGATGTTTTGTACCGCAACTGAACTTTCTCCTCCATCAGAGCCATTCGACCCACTGGCCGACCCAGAAACAAAGAAGGAAGAAGAAATTATTAACATGGCCGAAGCTATTATCGACGAAGTTGTTGTCAAGCTACTAAACAAAACTGCTAAAAACGTTTTGAAGGAAGAGTAGCAGCTATTGTAAAAACATTTCTAAGATATTAATGTAACATTTGCTGAACTAAGTTTGTAATATTTTATAATTTTTGAATGTAATATGTAAATTGTTTGTAGTTCGATTCTTTACGATGCATGAAACTTTACGTACGTACCGTTTTTGAGCCTTCGGCGAAAAAACACCTTCCCTTCTTTTCATGCTTCGTGAAGAAAAACTTTTATATCTCATGAGAATATCCATACTTCGTAAAGATCATCCAAGCTTCGTAAAAACATTAATGCTTCGTAAACAATAGATTTCTTCTTCCATATCAGAGCTGATGAAGCTGTACTTCTTCAAAACTTATTTTGTGCCTTAGCACAATTTCACTTCTTCGAAACATTCTCCGAAGATCAACATTGTATCCCCTTCTTGTACCATTGATGCAATATGATGTATGATGTTATGTTATGCGAAATGATGTGATGATGTTATGTTATGCGATGATGTTTATGTCGAAGACACACTCACACCGCCATAGTGGAATACACAATCTGTTTGCCGCTTATTTTTTGGCTTCATCGCTTATTTTTTGGTGTATCAGCGCTGACTTTTCGCTGTAAGTTCTGCATCCCCTTAGGAACGTATTTTGAACTTCTTCGCCTTCTATTTTGGCGGTATTCACGTTGACTTTTCGCGCTTCGCCTTATATTTTGGCAGTATTTGGCTCTGCATTCCCCTTGGAACGACTTTTGAGCAGAAAACTTACGCTGCGTTCCCTTAGGAACGACATTTTGTAGCTTCGGCAAACTTATGCTGCGTTCGTTAAGAACGACTTTTTGTAGCTTCAGCAATTTTTGTATTTCGTGAGTCTGTGGAGAAGATATATTTCACAATGGCAAGAACGAAGCTATTACAAGAAATTGGAAATGGCAAGAAAACTAAGCTTACAATAATTGTTCCTTATTAAAGATGAAAATGACAATGAATGTAAAACTGTTTTAAGGGTAGGATATCTCTCAATAGATGTGTTTCGACTCTAGCACAATACTGTTGACTGTGCGAGCTTCGGACTCCTCCCTGAAATCTCGCTGCTGATGAGTTTGTTGGCTCCCTTCTGGCTGCTGGCCTCGTGAATATGCAGGTTGTAGTGGTGGTGGAGGTGGAGGCTGTGGCTGGCAAGCAGAAGCAACAGAAGCTGCAGGATGGTTACCCACATACTCTGGTATGTTGGGTGAGTGATACAAAGCGGTGTGCATGACCTGCTTCGGCTGGTTCTGCTGAGCTACAGCTTCTGCTATTTCCTTTTGTTTCTGAATGGTGACATGGAACATCCTTGTAGTATGGCCCTTGTCCTCACCACAGAATAAGCAATAAATTTTTCTAGGCTGATCCCCAAACCTTCCTTCGAAGCCCCTGGCGCCTCTGCCTCTTGGAGCTGACGGCCGGAAAGAGTTTTGTTGTTGCCCCGAAGATTGTGAAGTATATTGTGACTTCTGCAGCTGACTTCCTCTGTCATCACTCTGGGTGGAGTGAATTGACCTGACATGCCTTGGGTGGATTCTTCCTCCGAAGCCCCTGGTCATCTCAGAGAACCTGTAGGCTTCCTCCCTTCTTTGGCGAAAGTCATTGTCAGCCTGGATGTATTCATCCATCTTTTGAAGCAACTTCTCCAGGGTCTGAGGGGGCTTCCTGGCGAAGTATAGGGTCGTAGGTCCTGGCCGAAGCCCTTTGATCATGGCCTCAATGACGATTTCTTTGGGCACAGTTGGTGCTTGTGCCCTTAAACGCAAGAATCTTTGGACATACGCCTGGAGGTATTCTTCATGGTCTTGTGTGCACTGGAACAAAGCTTGAGCAGTGACCGGCTTCGTCTGAAACCCTTGGAAACTGGTGATCAGCATGTCCTTCAGCTTCTGCCATGATGTGATTATTCCTAGCCAAAGACAGGAGTACCAGGTTTGCGCAACATTCTTGACTGCCATGACGAAAGATTTCGCCATGACTGCGGTATTGCCCCCATATGAAGATATGGTTGCTTCGTAGCTCATCAAAAACTGCTTCGGATCTGAGTGCCCATCGTACATGGGGAGCTGGGGTGGCTTGTATGATGGGGGCCATGGGGTAGCCTGCAGTTCTGCTGACAGAGGAGAAGCATTGTCAAAAGCAAAATTTCCATGATGGAAATCATCATACCATCCATCCTCGTTGAAGAAGCCTTCTTGGTGAAGCTCCTTATGTTGGGGCCTTCGTTCTTGTTCGTCTTGAGCAAGATGGCATACTTCTTATGTGGCTTCGTCAATCTGTCTTTGAAGATCAGCTAGTTGGGCCATCTTCTCCTTCTTCCTTTGTACTTGCTGATGAAGTATCTCCATGTTTCTGATTTCTTGGTCCAACTCCTCCTCTTGGAGTGTTGGACTGGAGGATTTCCTCTTCTAGCTTCGAGCCTCTTGGAGGGAGAGGGTATCCTGGTTTGGATCCAGTGGCTGTAGTGCTACAGCCCCTGGCGCTGAAGCTTTCTTCGGTGGCATGAAGAAGGTCGGTGCTTGCCGAAGGTGGTCGAAAAAGGGTTCACCGGAGGTGGGCGCCAATGTTGGGGACTTGCTCTCAAGTGCTATAAATTGAGAACAAGGCAACACAAAAACAGGTTATTTGTTAATGACTTTCGTCCTTTGAAGCATTATTTCCCCAAGGATATAATGCTTCCCGAACGAAGGTCATGAAGGACATACCTTCATCATCTCAACATATATATATATATATATATACATAATAATAGCAAACGAAGCATGCAAAACATAAGAAACAATGTGAAGAATTATGTAACATTATCATATATATATATATATTTCTTTATATAATTGCCAATGAATATAAATACAATATCGAATTACATCTAGTACCTTCGGCTTGACAGAAGACAAAGGTACAAGCGTGACGCAAAAAGCAAATGCCAAGTCAGCGTGAACAGTACGGGAGTACTGTTCATCTATTTATAGGCATGGTACGCAGCCCATGTGAAATTACATCTGTGCCCTTTACATTTGCTAGTGACTCTAAAGTAATCCACCGAGGTCTGAACAAACTTTTCACTTTTAGGTCGGTTCCCTTTTTTGCCGTCATGCCAAAGCTCCCTTGCGTGTAGCTTCAGCGCCGTGTCATCCTTCGTGCTGTTCCTGCTTCTCACTCTGTGTGGTTCTGATCCGAGTCCGAAGGTACCTGTTCATATATAATACTCGGGAAATATTGTTAAATCATGTTTTTGAGGACCTTCGGAAGATGAAGGCCCCCAACATCGGCGATGACTTAAGTCAGTGTGACATGCTCACGCTTACTTGACTAAGGGTGACCACTATACCCTACTAACGGAGCAATCGGCTTAATTCGGCGACGACTTAAGTCGATGCGACAATGTCACACTCACTTGACTTAGGGTGACCACTATACCCTACTAACGATCTAAGACGGTGCAATATACTCCGACTTACTCCACTTAGGTTGACCACTACGCCCTACCAGCAAGGCGATCGGCTTAAGTCGGAAAATGCCTTTAAAGCCAACATGGTACACTTGCTTTTGCGTTGTTCAGGGTGACCACTATACCCTAACAGCGAAATAGCCAGCTAAGACTAAAAGCCCTACAGGAAAAAAGAACATCTTACTTGCTGGTGCCAGGGGCGTGTTCCGGCACCCTGTTCACAAAATATTCGAGTTCCAACACAGCTGTCACATGCACATAGAAATCATATTACAGAAATATGCTAACTCGATAAAAAAGAGTGTTTTGCAGGACATCACTGCATCGAAACATCGTTGCTGGCAATGTCTTTCGCAGGTGCCACGGAAGAAGAAGGACGACTTGCAGCATCAGGCGCGGCCTTGACATCAGCAACAATATCGTCAGGCACCACGACGCTGGGTCTCCTCATCAGGATCCGTCCAGCGCGAAAGGCTTTATCCATAGCCTTGTCGCGCTGGGCCTTCAAGACGGTGCAGCTATCCTCTAAGGTTCTAATAGCCAGTTGTGCGGCCTCTAGTTCCTACGCGACAAGCTTCTTGGAAGCGCGTAGATCCTTGATGGTGGAGTCCTTGGTTGATAACAGTTGTCCAAGTCGCAGAACTTCGTCTTGTGATGCTCACAGCTCATGGCGGAGATGATCTAGGTCAGACATGGTGAAGCGATGGCTCCTTTCCAGAATGGTCAAGGAGTTACTGGCGTCACGATACAGCCTATCTAGATTGTGAGAGCACCTAGAGGAGGGGGTGAATAGGTAATCTTGAAAAATTAAACACTAAATAGCAACAAACTTGATTATCAAGGTGTTAGTGAAATCAAGCGGCTAAGGAACGCGTTCGTGCGAACAAAGCAATCACAATAAGCAACACACGAGACACGTGATTTTTATCCCGTGGTTTGGCCAAGTGACACTTGCCTACTTCCACGTTGTGGCATCCCAATGGACGAGGGTTGCACTCAACCCCTTTCAAGCAATCCAAAGATCAACTTGAATACCACAGTCTTTTCTTTTAGTATCTTTTCCTATTTGCGAAAAATCTCCAGAATTTGGAGTCTCTCACCCTTACAATTGAGATCACAAAGAAAGCATAGAGTAAGGTTGGGGAGAGCAACACACACAAGACTCAAAATCACAACACAACCACGCACACAAGTGAGAAGGTGAGCACACAAACACAGCGCGAGGAGTTTACAACTCAAATAGTGCTCAAATCTCAAGAACGATGATCCGATTGCCTGAAAGCGAAGTCTAGAAGTCTTAGGATGCTTAGAGTGTGCTTGATGATATCCTCCATGCGCCTAGGGGTCCATTTATAGCTCTGAGGTAGCTAGGAGCCGTTGAAGACCAACTTGGAAGGCCAATCTTGCCTTCTGTCGAGTGGCGCACCGGACAGTCCGGTGCACCACCAGACAGCTACAGTAGCCTGTCTGGTGCGTGATTTCCTTCCAAAACGGGCACAGTCGACTGTTGCAGCTCCGGGCCCGTTGGTGCACCGGACACTGTCCGGTGCACACCGGACAGTCCGGTGCCTCCTTCCGACCGTTGGAGCTGCCACGCGTCGCCCGCAGATTTCACGGCCGACCGTTGGCGCTGGCGACCGTTGGCTCACCGGACAGTCCGGTGCACCACCGGACAGTCCGGAGATTTTTAGCCGTACGCCATCGTCAAGTCCCGAGAGCGGCGAGTTTACCGCGGACCAGCCTGGCGCACCGGACAGTCCGGTGTGCCAGGCAGCACTGGAGTTTGGCTGCACACAGCCAAGTCTTTTGCAATTCGATTTTTTTCTTCTCAGCACTGTTTCTAGCACTTAGATAACCTCATTACTATTCAAAAACAAATGTACTAAGTCTAGAAACATACCTCATGCCTTGATTTGCACTTTTCAACCTTTGGCACATTAGGACTTAAAGAATATGTGTTGGACATCTAATCACCAAAATACTCATAGAAATTGCCCAACGGCATATTTCCCTTTCAATCTCCCCCTTTTTGGTGATTTATGCCAACACATCAAAAAGCAACAAAAAACGTGCAACATCAATTCAATTGAAGACCAAATTGTTTTTCTACTATAATTTGGCATATTTGGATCACTCTTTGCCACCACTTGGTTTGTTTTTGCAAATCAAATTCATTTGCCTATCTCTAAGTCAAACACACTTGTTTGGGTAAAACGAGAGATATTCCAACAAGAGAAAACTTGATCAAGTGTCAAAAACTCCCCCTTTTCCTAGAATCAAAATTCTCCCCCATAAGAGACCAATTTTTGCAATAAGAGTGTTTTTGAAATTGAAATTCGCAAGTGGTAGCTGATCCATTTGCTTTGGCCTTAATTTCTCCCCCTTTGGCATTAAGCACCAAAACGAGATCATTTTTGGCCCCTTTAACCCCATTGCCTCACCAAAAATGTCAATTTAAGAGCAAAAAGGCAATGAGATTGCAAGTATGAACTTGGAAGTAAGTACACTAATACTAGAGTGCAGTGGAAGTCTTTTCATCGTCCAAGTTCATTTTTCCCTTTCAATGCGCCTTTGAGACTGTATCAAGAATGCTCAAACAAACAAGTTAGTCTCAAAGGGTCAAGTTGTAGCACATCTCCCCCTTAATATGTGCATCATTCACATATGGACTTATGAGGTCCGGGGATCACTTGTACAACTTGAGCACCATAAAGAACAATAATTGATTGCAATGCACAAAGTAACATGATCAAAGGCATAGAACACATGCATGCTATAGATCAATCCAAGTTACGCGAATCTAAGACATTTAGCTCACTACGCAACCTGCAAAACCTTTTCTCATCTAAAGGCTTAGTGAAGATATCGGCTAGCTTGTTCTTGGTGTTAATATGGTACACTTCGATATCTCCCTTTTGCTGGTGGTCTCTCAGGAAGTGATGCCGGATGTCTTTATCCTTAGTGCGGCTGTATTCAACAGGATTATCCACCATGCGGATTGCACTCTCATTATCACATAGGAGTGGGACTTTGCTCAGATTGTAGCCAAAGTCCCGGAGGGTTTGCCTCATCCAATGTAGTTGCACGCAACACTGTCCTGCGGCAACATACTCGGCCTCAGCGGTGGATAGGGCAACAGATGTCTGTTTCTTTGAACTCCAGGACACCAGGGACCTTCCTAGAAATTGGCACGTCCCCGATGTGCTCTTCTTATCAACCTTGCACCCGGCATAATCGGAGTCTAAGTATCCAATCAAGTCAAAGGTAGACCCCTTTGGATACCAGATCCCAAAGCAAGGCGTAGAAACTAAATATCTAAGAATTCGCTTAATGGCCACAAGGTGACATTCCTCAGGGTCGGATTGATATCTAGCACACATGCATACACTTAGCATAATGTCCGGTCTACTAGCACATAAATAAAGCAATGAACCTATTATGGACCGGTATGCCTTCTGATCAACGGACTTACCTCCTTTGTTGAGGTCAACATGCCCGTCGGTTCCCATAGGTGTCTTTGCGGGCTCGGCGTCCTTCATCCCAAACCGCTTGAGAAGATCTTGTGTGTACTTCGTTTGGGAGATGAAGGTGCCGTCCTTGAGTTGCTTTACTTGGAACCCAAGAAAGTAGGTCAACTCGCCCATCATCGGCATCTTGAACTTTTGTGTCATCACCCTGCTAAACTCCTCACAAGACTTTTGATTAGTAGAACCAAAAATTATGTCGTCGACATAAATTTGGCATACGAAGAGATCACCATTGCATGTCTTTGTGAAAAGAGTGGGATCGTCTTTCCCAACCTTGAAAGCATTAGAAATTAAGAAATCTCTAAGGCATTCATACCATGCTCTTGAGGCTTGCTTAAGTCCATAGAGCGCCTTAGAGAGCTTATACACGTGGTTGGGATACCTGTCATCCTCAAAGCCAGGGGGTTGTTCCACGTATACCTCCTCCTTGATTGGCCCGTTGAGGAAAGCGCTCTTTACGTCCATTTAAAACAACCTAAAAGAGTGGTGAGCGGCATAGGCTAATAAAATTAGAATAGACTCTAGCCTAGCCACAGGAGCAAAAGTCTCCTTGAAATCCAAACCTGCGACTTGGGCATAACCATTTGCCACAAGTCGAGCCTTGTTTCTTGTCACCACCCTGTGCTCGTCTTGCTTGTTGCGGAACACCCACTTGGTTCCCACAACATTTTGCTTTGGATGTGGCACCAGGCTCCAAACTTCATTTCTCTTGAAGTTGTTGAGCTCTTCCTGCATGGCCAACACCCAATCTAGATCCTGCAAGGCCTCTTCTACCCTGAAAGGCTCAATAGAAGAGACAAACGAGTAATGCTCACAAAAGTTAGCTAATCTTGAGCGAGTAGTTACTCCCTTGTTGATGTCACCCCGAATCTGGTCGACGGGGTGATGTCGTTGGATCGTTGCTCAGACTTGAGTTGGAGGGACTCGTGGTGCTTCTTCCTCCATTGCTTGATCTTCTTGTGCTCCCCCTTGATCATGCCCTTCTTCTTGAGGTACCTGTTCATCATCTTGAGTTGGGGGATTCACCACTGTGGAGGATGATGGCTGATCTTGCTCCTGTTGTTCCTACGGTCACACATCACCTATCGCCATTGTGCGCATTAGGGTCGTCGGAACATCGTCTTCATCTATGTCATCAAGATCAACTTGCTCTCTTGGAGAGCCATTAGTCTCATCAAATACAACGTTGCTAGAGACTTCAACCAAACCCGATGATTTGTTGAAGACCCTATATGCCTTTGTATTTGAGTCATACCCTAGTAAAAACCCTTCTACTGCCTTGGGAGCAAATTTTGAATGTCTACCTTTATTCACTAGAATGTAACATTTGCTCCCAAATACACGAAAGTAAGAGACGTTGGGTTTGTTACCAGTAAGGAGTTCGTAGGAGGTCTTCTTGAGAAGGCGATGCAGGTAGAGTCGGTTTATGGAGTGACAGGCTGTATTCACAGCTTCCGACCAAAACCGCTCGGGTGTCTTGAACTCGCCAAGCATCGTTCTTGCCATGTCGATTAATGTCCTGTTCTTCCTCTCTGCTACACCATTTTGTTGTGGCGTGTAGGGAGCGGAGAACTCGTGCTTGACACCTTACTCCTCAAGATACTCCTCAACTTGCAGATTCTTGAACTCGGACCCGTTGTCGCTCCTTATCTTTTTCACCTTTAGCTCAAATTCTTTTTGAGCCCGCCTTAGAAAGTGCTTTAGGGTCCCTTGGGTTTCTGATTTATCCTGCAAAAAGAACACCCAAGTGAAGCAGGAAAAATCATCAACAATTACAAGACCATACTTACTTCCCCCGATGCTAAGGTAGGCAACGGGTTCAAAGAGATCCATGTGAAGAAGCTCCAGTGGTCTTGATGTTGTCATCACATTCTTGTTGTAATGAGTGCTTCCCACCGGTTTCCCTGCCTGACATGCTGCACAAGGTCTGTCTTTTTCAAAGCAGACATCAGTTAGTCCTAACACATGCTCTCCATTTAGAAGTTTATGAAGGTTCTTCATCCTAACATGTGCTAGACGGCGATACCAGAGCCAGTCCATACAAGTCTTAGCCATTAAGCATGCATCTAGATCGGCATTCTCTTTCGAAAAATCAACTAAATAGAGCTTGCCGTCTAATACACCCTTAAATGCTAATGAACCATCACTCCTTCTAAAGACAGATACATCAACATTTGTAAACAAACAATTGTAGCCCATGTGGCACAATTGACTTACAGATAGGAGGTTGTATCCTAATGACTCTACTAAAAATACATTTGAAATATAGTGCTCGCTTGTGATGGCTATTTTTCCCAAACCTTTGACCTTGCCTTGATTCCCATCTCCAAATATGATTGTATCCTGGGAATCCTTGTTCTTGACGTAGGAGGTGAACATCTTCTTCTCCCACGTCATGTGGTTTGTGCATCCGCTGTCGATAATCCAGCTTGAGCCCCCGGATGCATAAACCTGCAAGACAATTTTAGATTGGGTTTTAGGTACCCAACTCCTGTTGGGTCCTACCAGGTTAGTCACAATAGTTTTTGGAACCCATATGCAAGTTTTATCTCCCTTGCATTTGGATCCCAACTTCTTGGCAACTACTTTTGCATTCTAACATGAAAGAACAAAAGAATCATTACAAGCATGGTAAATGGTAGAAGGTCTATTGCACATTTTCCTAGGCGCAACATGATCTTTCCTAGGCCTACGATGAACAAGATTAGAACTAGATGCAAACATAGCATGTGAATCATTATAAACAACATGAACATAATTTTTATTATAATAAGAATGACTAGCAATTTTCCTATCATAAATAAAAGCATGGTTCCTTTGAGAACTATTAGCTATAGGGGCCTTCCCTTTCTCCTTGTTGAGAACGGAGGTCTTTTGGCTTGTTAACTTCTTGGCTTCCTTTCGAAATCCAAGCCCATCCTTAATTGAGGGGTGTCTACCAACAGTGTAGGCATCCCTAGCAAATTTTAATTTATCAAAATTAATTTTGCAAGTCTTAAGTTGAGCATTATGACTTGCCACCTCATCGTTTAATTTGGTAATAGAAATAAGGTGTTCATCACAAGCATCAACATCAAAATCCTTACATCTATTACAAATAACAACATGCTCTACACATGAACTAGTTTTATTTACTTCCTCTAGCTTAGCATTTAATTCATCATTTAAACTCTTTAAACTAGAGATAGATTCATGGCAAGCAGATAACTCAGAAGATAGCATTTCTTTTCTCTTAGTTTCTAAAGCAAAAGATTTTTGCACACTAACAAATTTGTCATGTTCCTCATACAATATGTCATCTTGCTTTTCTAGTAGTCTATCTTTTTCATTTAGAGCATCAAGTAATTCATTAATTTTCTCTACTTTGGCTCTATCTAAACCTTTAAATAGACTAGAGTAATCTACTTCATCATCGGAGGATTCTTCATCACTAGATGAAGTGTACTTGGGTGTGTCCCGAACACGTACCTTTTTCTCCTTGGCCATAAGACATGTATGGCGTTCGTTGGGGAAGAGTGAGGATTTGTTGAAGGCCGAGGCAGCGAGTCCTTCATCGTCAGAGTCAGAAGAGGAGCAGTCCGAGTCCCATTCCTTTCCAAGGTGCGCCTCGCCCTTTGCCTTCCTGTAGTTCTTCTTTTTCTCCTTCTTCCCGCTCTTTTCTTGTCCCTGGTCACTATCATTATCGGGACAATTTGCAATAAAGTGACCAGTCTTACCGCATTTGAAGCTGGAGCATTTTCCCCTTGTTTTATCCTGTTGGGGTACTCCTTGCATCCTTTGAGTGCGGTCTTGAAGCGCTTGATGATAAGTGCCATCTCATCTTCATTGAGTCCGGTAGCCTCCACTTGAGCTACCTTGCTTGGTAGCGCCTCCTTGCTGCTCGTTGCTTTGAGAGCAACGGGCTGCGGCTCGTAGATAGGTAGTGGACCGTTCAAGGCGTCATCCACGTATCGTGCCTCCTTTACCATCATGCGCCCGCTCGTGAATTTTCCGAGTATCTCCTCGGGCGTCATCTTTGTGTACCTGGGGTTTTCACGGATAAGATTCACAAGATGGCGGTCAATAACTATAAAGGACCTGAGCATGAGTCGGACGATGTCATGGTCCATCCATCTTGTGCTTCCATAGCTTTGAATCTTGTTGACGAGGGTCTTGAGCCTGTTGTAGGTTTGTGTTGGCTCTTCTCCCCTGATCATGGTGAATCTCCCTAGCTCGTCTTCCACCAGTTCCATTTTGGTGATCATTGTAGCATCATTTCCCTCATGTGAGATCTTGAGGGTGTCCCAGATTTGATTGGTGTTGTCCAAGCCACTCACTTTATTATATTCATCCCTGCAGAGCGAAGCTAACAAGACATTAGTAGCTTGGGCATTCTTATGAATTTGTTCATTAATGAATACAGGATTATCCATACTATCAAAATGCATCCTATTTTCCACAATTTCCCAGATGCTAGGATGGAGAGAAAACAGATGACTACGCATTTTATGACTCCAAAATGAGTAATCCTCTCCATCAAAGTGTGGGGGTTTTCCAAGAGGAATAGAAAGCAAATGGGCATTTGAGTTGTACGGAATACAGGAATAATCAAAGGAATAGTTTTGATTGACCGTCTTTTTCTTTGACGAGGAGTCATCGTCCTTTGGTGAAGAGGAAGATGCATCGCTGTCGTAGTATATGATCATCTTGATGCGCCTCTTCTTCTTCCCATCTCTCTTCTTGTGACTTGAGCCTGAGTCGGTGGGCTTGTCGTCCCTTGGCTCGTTGAAGAGGGACTCCTTCTTATTGTTGACCACTATCCCCTTTCCCTTATGATCCATCTCTTCGGGCGGTTAGTCCCTTAAGTGAAGAGTATGGCTCCAGTACCAATTGAGAGCACCTAGAGGGGGGGGGTGAATAGGTGATCTTGAAAAATTAAACACTAAATAGCAACAAACTTGATTATCAAGGTGTTAGTGAAATCAAGCGGCTAAGGAACGCGTTCGTGCGAACAAAGCAATCACAATAAGCAACACACGAGACACGCGATTTTTATCCCGTGGTTCGGCCAAGTGACACTTGCCTACTTCCACGTTGTGGCGTCCCAATGGACGAGTGTTGCACTCAACCCCTTTCAAGCGATCCAAAGATCAACTTGAATACCACGGTCTTTTCTTTTAGTATCTTTTCCCGTTTGCGAGGAATCTCCACAATTTGGAGTCTCTCGCCCTTACAATTGAGATCACAAAGAAAGCACAGAGTAAGGTTGGGGAGAGCAACACACACAAGACTCAAAATCACAACACAACCACGCACACAAGTGAGAAGGTGCGCACACAAACACAGCGCGAGGAGTTTACAACTCAAATAGTGCTCAAATCTCAAGAACGATGATCCTATTGCGTGAAAGTGAAGTCTAGAAGTCTTAGGATGCTTAGAGTGTGCTTGATGATCTCCTCCATGCGCCTAGGGGTCCCTTTTATAGCCCCAAGGCAGCTAGGAGCCGTTGAAGACCAACTTGGAAGGCCAAACTTGCCTTCTGTCGAGTGGTGCACCGGACAGTCCGATGCACCACCGGACAGCTATAGTAGCCTATCCGGTGCGTGATTTCCTTCCAAAACGGGCACAGTTGACCGTTGCAGCTCCGGGCCCATTGGCGCACCGGACAGTCCGGTGCCTCCTTCCGATCGTTGGAGCTGCCACGTGTCTCCCACAGATTTCGTGGCCGACCGTTGGCTCACCGGACAGTCCGGTGCACCACCGGATAGTCTGGTGATTTTTAGCCATACGCCATCGTCAAGTCCCGAGAGCGGCGAGTTCACTGCGGACCAGCCTGGCCCACCGGACACTGTCCGGTGCACCACCGGATAGTCCGGTGTGCCAGGCAGCACTGGAGTTTGGCTGCACACAGCCAAGTCTTTTACAATTTGATTCTTTTCTTCTCAACACTGTTTCTAGCACTTAGATAACCTCATTAGTATTCAAACACAAATGTACTATGTCTAGAAACATACCTCATGCCTTGATTTGCACTTTTCAACCTTTGGCACATTAGGACTTAAAGAATATGTGTTGGACATCTAATCACCAAAATACTCATAGAAAATGCCCAAGGGCATGTTTCCCTTTTAGATTGTCACGAGAGGCAACAAGTGCTCGTTTCTCCTACAAGCAGAAAACAACACTCAGCACCAAGGCAATAATGACATAGCAGGGTCAGCCAGGGAAGTTTACCTCGTGAGCCATCTTTTCAGAGTCAAGCTGAGCATTTAGAGAGGAGTTCAGGGAGCATGCACTGTCCAGAAAAGCTGAAGTCTGAACTAAGTTGCTCTGACTTTGAGAATACTTCTCCTCAAGGTCAAAGCATCATCGAGCCATGTCTGACAATGCAACTAAAAGGGAATGTATGATTAAGGATAAGCGGATCAATCAAAGCAGCTAGAGAAACTGTAAGGTCACTAACCAGCATTCGACGCTTTCAAATCATCTATCTGTTTCTAGAGCAGCAAAGGATTCCACTGCATCAGAGATAGAGCTTGTTCGGGAACAGCGGCGCCGCAGGACCTCAAATGGGCAGATACTCCGTCAACAAAATCCTATGATCATAAACAGATAAGCAGAAGAAAAATAATTCGCTAGTACGAATAATATAGAGCAAAAGACCGACTCACCTGGAGATTGGAAAGGAACAGCGAAAGACCCAGGGCAGGAGGAGCTAAAGCATGGCTTAACGAGGGAAGATCAGCAGGAGCAATCTGAAGGGCACTATCTGGGGTGACCTCAGCCCCACCAGCAGACAGCAGGCTCCTCGCGTCTAGCTTGCCGACCTCTAAGGCGACTTGTCCAGTCAAAGCCGTAGAAGCACATGCTGCTGTTGCCCCATTGGACCGAAGTGGGGATGACCCGATGTGGACATCCATGGAGGCATTGGAAAGAGAGCACACCTGAACATCCTCGAGGGTTGGTTTGCAATTTGCACTACCCACAAGAGCTGGGTGTAATACTCAAAATTCTAAATAAAGAATATAGAGAGACCTTCTCATTTTATGTGCCTCATTTGCATCATGAAAAGAGCATACATGTAATCAAAAGGATGTAATCCAAACAAATGATTCTAAAATAAAATAAAGTACATCTTGTTGGAGTTTTATGTTTGTGCATTAAATAAAAATAACAACAATATAAAAATGACTAGAAATTGGATTAAACCCTAAATTAAAAAAATTAGGGTTTTTTTTCTAAAATGAGAAGAAGAGGAATGATACAAAAATATAAATAATGTCATTATACTTTTAAAATTGGTATTTTTCATTTCACAATATGATTTGAGAATAAATTTGCACAAGGTTTGAAACTAAATTCGAATTTAAATTGATTTTAGAAATAAAGAAAAGAAAATGGGAGATGAAAAGAAAAGGAAAAGCAAAATCCCACTGTTGGGCCCAAAACCCTCAATTCGGCCCACTATATATTTTGATCCGCGCAGCCCACCACTCACCCGCGGCACCGACACGTGGGCCAGCCTAGTCAGTGGCGCAACGATCCCTCCCTCTCGACTCGCTGCGCGGTGGGGCTCTGTGACCAGCGCGCTCTGCCTCTTGCCAGCGGGGCCCGCGTTGCAGCCTCTCCACTACCTCCTTTCCTCCCCCACGCGCATTAGCTTCGGCCGCCATGCCGAAGTACGCGGCCAGTGTGATTCCTTCGCCGCGAATCCATAGGAGCGGATTGATTCGGCCTCCCCCACGCCCACGACGTGAACTCGCCGCTCCACCGAGCATCGGATCCCATCCATCTGCGCGTCTTCCACCGCCGTTCGAATCGGAATCGCAGTCATACCATCTCCTCCGCGGATCCAGCTGACGCCAACAACCAGGCCGATTTCGCCGGTGGCGTAACCTTGTAATACTCAAGTTGTATACCAAGAGTAATAAAGAGAGCTCCTCATTTTGTGTGTCTTATTTGCATCATAAAAAGAGCACCTATGTAATTGAGAGTGACTAAATAAAACAATTATGCTAAAATAAAGAAAAAGTGCATTTGTTGGAGTTTTATGTGTTGTGCATTAAATAAAACCATGAGGATAAAAATAATAAGGTATTAATTATTTGAAGCTTGATTTAACCCTAAATTTGAAATTAGGGTTTTGAAAATAAGGAAAAGAGAAGAGATAGGAAAATATAAATAAAATGTATAAATAATTATCTTCAGTCTTAGTATTTTTAATGGCAAAAATAGAGTTTATAAATGAAGATCCACAAAAAGTTTGAATTAAATCAAATTGGGTTTGAAAATAAAGAAAATGGAAAGAAAAATGAAAAAGAAAAAGATAAAAACCTTACCTGGGCCCTGAACCTGGAATTCGGCCCAACTTACCTTTCTCACCGCGCGGCCCATCAACCAAGGGGAGGGAAGCGCCGACACCTGGGCCCCACTCATCAGCCTCCTCTGCGCCAGCGCCTGCCGTAGTGCCACTGCGTGGTGGGTCCCACCTTGTCATACCCACCGCCCACACATCGCATGCGCTTGGCCACTGTCGCGTATGACTCACTTCCGCGTGGGCCCCTGCACCAGTCCGTTGCCCCCTTCTGTTTCTCTTACATGTGGGCCCTGTTGGTCAGTACCCTGGTTCCCGTCGTTACTACGGACCGAGTCTCGCGGCGGGGAAATCTCCATGGATCTCGCATGGCCGGTGTACTTGGCCCAGCCGCGGACTCCGCGTCGTGGGCATAAAAGTATCTCCCATGCGTTCGTCTTCCCATCTCTTCCACCTCCACTGCTTGGCCCCGACCACGATTCACCACTGTCGCCGCCAGGATAGTCTTGCGCCGCCGCCATTACAATTCGCCTCGGCGCTCGTCGTTTTGGTCCCGGGAGCTAGTTGAGAACCTGCACTGTGGGGTTGCGGAGCTATCCGAGGCGCTAGCTGGTCGAACCGACGGGCGGTGCGACCCCAATTGCTCGACGGAGTTCTTCACCGCCGCCGCATTGCCATCGCCCGTGGGCAGCACCGTCGGGTCATCCAATCGCGGTAATAAATCCACCCCCATCTTCGTTTAGCCCTCTGCATGGACTAGCCGAACCGAATTAGGGAACGGGAGCGCGTAGTCGGGGATTGGCTGGGCCGGCAATGGCGGGCCTCCGCCGCGATCGGGGGGGGGGGGGGAAACACAGCCGTAGGTAGCCTCGGTTGGGGAAGACGGGCCCGTGGCCGTCGGATCTTTGACGGACGGTCCCGATTAGGTCCAGCGTATCCCTTCGCTCGAAATAAATCCACACCGTTGATCTCGCGTCGTGCGGCAGGATCTAGATCTAGGGTTAATTAAATCCGTGCCGTTGCTTTCACATCGTGCGGCCACGGTGGGATACCGGTTCAGATCGGGGTAATCTAATCACGGCCGTTCGGATCTAATCCAACGGCCGAGACTCGCCCATACCGCTTCATTGGCCGTTTTGCTAAAGAGCCCTTCGCTTATTAGATAACTAACCCGCCATCCAGAGCACCCTATTCACTGTGTCACGGAAAACTTACCCCGAGGCCCCTGTGTTTTCTGGAATTCGACGCCCAGTCCCGAGAGTATTAAAAACAGAGAAATTAATATTAGAAATTTATTTTTAATACAAAAACAAATCTAGAAACTTATAAAATGCATAGAAAATTCATTTTAGCTCCAAATTGAGTCATTCCAATTCCTAAAATTTTGTAATAATATTCTATATCATTTAGAATCACTGTTTTGACATGAACTCTGTTAGAAAATTAATTTATCATCTAATCCTATTATAATCACCTTAAATCTTAGGAAATTCATAACTTAAATTCTATAACTCCAAATTCAGTGATTCCAGTTCCTATGATTTCATTTTAATGTGTAGATTTTTACTGTATATTTCATTCATCTGTTTGGTGTGATGTTGATTTTGGCTATACTATGTATGTATTGTGTTGATGCGAGTAGACGAGCAAGCCACTGTGGAAACTGAGGTTCAGCAAGTAGAGATAGCTGAGCAGGAGCTCATTACAGGCAAGTTGTGCCCTTGATCACTTACTTTTCCCAGCCATGTTCTTATTAATTTTAATGATCTGCATAGGTTAATTTTGATGGGATCCTTTATGTACCCCAGTTTTGATTACCTCTATACCTTGTTCACCCCTGGAATATTTTTGGGTAGTACTTGCTATTACTTTATGTGGATTGGGTATGGAGATTCATTATTCATGATTATTCTGTTATTATCTTGTTATTATTGTTGTTCATGTTAAGATCATTAAATTAATGGGAACATGGAGCGACCACCCGGGAAAACAGTGCTACCACAAGGGTTTAATGGGACGCCCTTGGCTGACTAATTAGGAAAGCTAGTGGAAGACTACCTTACCCGAAAGGGGCAAGGGCAGTAGGGGAGAGGTCAGTGTAGGGAGGTCCCTGGTTGATTTTGCTGCGATGGCGGTCAGCCAGGAACCCTGCACTGGATCTTCCTATAAACTGTAGCGGGTTTTCGGAAGCTAGTGGAACTTTGTAAAGGCCTCGTAGTGGATCCCTAGCCATTCACCTCGGTAGTGTCTAAGGGCCTTGCAAACCCAGGCAACATGGGATACACGACTTGTGGGTAAAGATGCGCAACCTCTGCAGAGTGTAAAACTAGTATACTAGCCGTGCTCACGGTCATGAGCGGCTCGGACCCTCACATGATTAATTATGGAACTTAAGTTTAATTTGACATTTGCATCGCATTTGGGATTATTTTACTATTACTGTTCTTTATTATTATTAAGGTTTGGTATTTACTTACACTTAGTAATTGCTAATAAAATTTTGACCAACTTATAAAAGCAATGCTCAGCCTCAGCCTTTATTTTATTGATCAGCCTTACACTTCATGAACTCCCACCTTTGGTGAGTTCATGCCACATTATTCCCCACGACTTGTTGAGCTATGAACGTTTGTGAGCTCACTCTTGCTGTCTCACACCCCCCCCAGGAGAAGAACAGGTGGTTGAAGAGGAGCCGCCTAACACTGAGGAGTTCGATCTGATCTAGTTGGCGTTTCTCAGTCGACATTGGCGCCGACGATCCTTAGTTCGTTTTATCTTTATTATTTTATTTTGTAATAAGACTTCCGCTATGTAATAAGTACTCTGATGTTTTATGACATTTATCTCTATACACTCTGTTATTATATATGTTGTCTTCTTGGCGCATGTATGAGATGCACCCGGCTTTGTCCTTTAAAACCGGGTGTTACAAACCTCCACCCCGCCTGGGTTGCGCGTATAAACGCGGACGCTTAACTCGGAACCCCAAAACCCCACGAAGCCAGCCGCCCCCTTCCCGTGAGCGAGCAATTAGACCCGAGAGGGAAGGCCACCGCCCGCCATAGTTGCCCCGTTCCTGCACCGGCGTTCGGTGGTCGGGGTTGGGTCTTGGGCGCTCTACAGCGTGTGTGGATTGTGTGTGTGGAGTGCCAAACGTGGACATCGACCCGAGCTCCTGCAATTTCTCGCCGTAGTTGTAGGCCGCCGTGGATTCACACCCCGCCGCGGACCGACCGCGTGCACGCGCCATTTTCGGTGAGTAGCCTTTTTCCCATTTCGCCTTAGCTCTGTGATCACGTAGTTTCAATTTGTGCGTGCGCGGGTGCGGGGTAAAGCCTGGGCGGGTTGCCGGAGTTCCGCCGCCCTGGCCTTTGCGCCGCCGTAGCCATCGGTGTCGGAGGTGTGTGAGGAGGGAGCGCGTGCGCCGTTAGATCGCGATGGACGGCGTGCATTAAGAGTAGAATACCGGTTCGGCGTGGACCTTCCCCGGCCGTTGGATTGTTGATGTATAGGCGAGATCGGAGCATGACTATAATCGATCGCAACCCTTGATCTCGGAACCGATGAACCAGATCACGTAACGATTCGTTTAAAAACCCGATCTAATCTAGGTCGTCCAGAGAAGATCCATCGGCTCAAAACACGCGATACCCCTTCACTTTACCACTTTGCAGAAAGACCCTTATAGAATTTAGAAAATAACCCGCCGTCCTGCACGGCTTGTCTCTGTGCCTTAGAAATTTTACACTGCAACACCTGATCTCTCTGGAAAATGAGGCCCAGTCCATAACTGTATTAAAATCAGAGAAAATAAATTATAAATGGATTTTTTAAAATGAAAATAAATACTAGAACTTGATAAATCCATAGAAAATTCATTTTAGCTCCAAATTGACCCATTCCAATTTCTAAAATTTTGTAATATTATTCTCTATCATTTAGAATCACTGTTTTGACATGAACTCTGTTAGAAAATTAATTTATCATCTAATCCTATTATAATCACCTTAAATCTTAGGAAATTCATAACTTAAATTCTATAACTCCAAATTCAGTGATTCCAGTTCCTATGATCTCATTTTAATGTGTAGATTTTTACTGTATATTTTATTCATCTGTTTGGTGTGATGTTGATTTTGGCTATACTATGTATGTATTGTGTTGATGCGAGTAGACGAGCAAGCCACTGTGGAAACTGAGGTTCAACAAGTAGAGATAGCTGAGCAGGAGCTCATTGAAGGCAAGTTGTGCCCTTGATCACTTACTTTTCCCAGCCATGTTCTTATTAATTTTAATGATCTGCATAGGTTAATTTTGATGGGAGCCTTTATGTTACCCCAGTTTTGATTACCTCTATACCTTGTTCACCCCTGAAATATTTTTGGGTAGTACTTGCTATTGCTTTATGTGGATTGGGTATGGAGATACATTATTCATGATTATTCTGGTATTATCTTGTTATTATTATTGTTCATGTTAAGATCATTAAATTAATGGGAACATGGAGCGACCACCCGGGAAAACAGTGCTACCACAAGGGTTTAATGGGACGCCCTTGGCTGATTAACTAGGAAAGCTAGTGGAGGGCTACCTTACCCGAAAGGGGCAAGGGCAGTAGGGGAGTGGTCAGTGTAGGGAGGTCCTTGTTTGATTTTGCTGCGATGGCGGTCAGGCAAGAACCCTGCACTGGAGCTTCCTATAAACTGTAGCGGGTAGTCTGAAGCTAGTGGAACTTTGTAAAGGCCTCGTAGTGTTACCCTGCCTCGCTTCCTTGGTAGAGGTGTATGGGATTCATGACCCCTTGGCAGATGGGTAACACGGCTTGTGGGTAAAGATGCGCAACCTCTGCAGAGTGTAAAACTAGTATACTAGCCGTGCTCACGGTCAAGAGCGGCTTGGACCCTCACATGATTAATTATGGAACTTAAATTCAATTTGACATTTGCATCGCATTTGGGATTATTTTACTATTACTTTTCTCTATTATTATTAAGGTTTGGTATTTACTTACACTTAGTAATTGCTAATAAAATTTTGACCAACTTATAAAAGCAATGCTCAGCCTCAGCCTTTATTTCATTGACCAGCCTTACACTTCATGAACTCCCACCTTTGGTGAGTTCATGCTACATTATTCCCCACGACTTGTTGAGCTATGAACGTATGTGAGCTCACTCTTGCTGTCTCACACCCCCCCCACAGGAGAAGAACAGGTGGTCGAAGAGGAGCCGCCTAACACTGAGGAGTTCGATCTGATCTAGGTGGCGTTTCTCAGTCGACATTGGCGCCGACGATCCTTAGTTCGTTTTATGGTTATACTTTTATTTTGTAATAAGTCTTCCGCTATGTAATAATTACTCTAATGTTTTATGACATTTATCTCTATACACTCTGTTATTATATATGTTGTCTTCTTGGCGCATGTATGAGATGCACCTGGCTTTGTTCCTTAAAGCCGAGTGTTACAGAAGTGGTATCAGAGGAATGTTGACTGTAGGACGAAACCTAGATAGAAATGGACAAAACCATTACCTACTTACCTCACTCTGATTCTTCCTATACTTATCTTGATCCTGTCTCACCTTCTACTGTTCTACTCTGATCATTCTTATCTTTTCTACTCTTAGACAAGATGGATTTCACACCTTGGGAATCCCTACCCCTATGACATTTTTAAGAGATAGGAAGCCTAAGACAAAATTAAAACTATTTTCTCTATTAAAAATATTGGTTGATTGTTCTGATGATCAATGCCTGATTTGCTTCTTTGATTGATTGAAATATTACATGGACATCTTAGCATGTGCCAGCATAAGATAATAAATTAGCTATGGTAGGTAAAACATTAAACTGCTTAGCTAATAAATCTCCCAAAGTAACATGATTGTAATTACTGCCTTGTCTACTGCTCTTTCTTACCATATGTATCTAACTCAGATGGTCAATACCAGGAGGGGTGGTGGAATTGATTTGCCTCCTAACCAACACACTCGAAGGATATATAGACAACCTCAGCCACAGCCTGCAGAGATGAATCCTCCTAATCCTCCACCAGGCGGAGTTGACCCACTGGTTGCTGCTCAGATGGCGGTGATGCAGCAAATGGCGGACACTATGGCTGATATGCGTGCCTAGATGCAGCAAGAACGCCAGGAAATGCGTCAGGAAAGAGAAGATATACGCCAGGAGTTGCGCCAGGAGAGAGATGAGATACGCCAAGAAAGGAGGGCGCAACAACAACAGCTACAACAACAGCT